>MNPL01001342.1:0-26012 GCA_002081605.1 Tropilaelaps mercedesae
ATATATATATATATATATATATATATATATATATAATTTTTGAATATTGCTATTATTATTATTAGCTTATTATTATTATTATTATTATTATTACCAAATTTGTATTACAGGCGATGAAGCACCAGCCAGCGCCGATGAGTCGTGAATGTGTCTCATTTTTGAAGATCGCTTCTTCGCCATTGTACGCTAACATCGTGCGTGGGTTCTTTAACGGTAAGGGTCCAGACAATCCTGAGTGCCCGGTACTTGTCAGTATTCTGCAGACAACTGCGGTGAAGTTACCTGAGGACACTCTCATGGTAGGTTTATTTTATAAGGCAATGCAATTTTTTTCTTTTCGAATATCGAAAAATTGCAAAAATGAGTAGAAAGTTAATAAGTACGTTTCCTATCATCCTTGAAAAGATTGATTGCTCTAGCAGAACATAGTGCTAACCTAAAAAAGCTCGAAGCATAACCCAAATATAGAGGCACATGTAGAGCACGTGTCTTATACCTAATGTGAAGTTCTTCAATTGTCGTCGGTAGGTGTTCAGACGAGTTTATTCCATCAGTCCAAAAAACGTCATCCCAATGCGTCTATTGATATCGGTAATAGACAATTTGATCGCATCCCGTGGTCCCAAAATTGTTATTGAGATTATACGACTTGCTCTAACGTGTGTTGAAACATCAGCGTTGCTGACTGAGTTCTTCGGTCAAAACACGGACGAAGATACCGAGTCGAATCAACCTCAGAGGGTAATTGTATTGTACTAGAATGCGCTATTTTTTAGTTACATTGAATAGGTTAAGTACTACAGGATTTACTATAATATCATTCAATAGGTGAATATTTAAAACAAATGTGTTTCTTTGCGTGCACTTTGCCGTTGATCGAACAACTGTCTAGTACTGATAGACACTGGACAGTTAGTTGATCGAACAACTGTCTAGTACTGATAGACACTGGACATTTACACGATGTCTAAATGAGAAATTTCCTCAAAAGCTTTCTACTTTGAGAAGCGCGTTTTGTATATACCTTGTGTTTTTAGCTTAAAGAGATATAGATTTAGCTTAGACTTAGCTTAAAGATAGCATTCCATATCATACGAGCTCAGAAAAAGCCAGATTATCGTATACTAATTAAAAGAATATGCGTTTTTAGTGCGCCCGGCTTACTGAGTTTTATCAGCGCTTAAAGAATGAGCACGATCCACGAGTCATATGGCCGGCAGCTGCTCTGCGATTTATTAGACATCCGCTTATTGATGAGGCCCTAAGCGATGGAAGTCTCAAAAGTGCCATTGAAGCGGCGTTTCGGAATAACTGCGAAGATGACAAGACGGTCGCCATGCTTCTACTCTGTCCTGAGCAGCAATCCCTTCGGCTTACAGTGAGCGATCATACACTCTCAACGGAGCCGTCGTTAGATGGAGAAGCTTTATGTATTAGTTGTGCAACGGCCAATGCAAAGTTGAGTGCAAGTGAGGCAGCCCGTGATGCTCTCTTGCACGACGTAGCTCTCGCACAAATCCGATTGCGTGAGCAAAAGAAGGCCGTAGCAGAGATGCGGTTAAATGTTGTGACGGCCGAATTTGAAGTACGTCAAAGACTTGCGGAAGCGGGAGCACTTCAGAGTCAGGTTGATGCTAATGAAAGGCATATTGCAGGTTCGTAGGTTTTAAATTTTGAAATAATATAATTTAGAAATGCCTGAGACTCACTAAGTGTAATTGATCAATTTTGTGTCGTTTTACAGTCCTAATCTACTCAGTAGCCGACAAAGCTGTTGAGCCTAAAACCGTCGAATTTTCAATCGTGAGGCCGATCCATGACGTTTTTTATAGTTTTGCGACTCGCCGGTTTTTTTTAATTTAGAAAAAATGTATATGTTTATAATGCTTTAATGTGTTTTCTTCTTCTGTATTTCAGATCTCAAAAACGAAGCCAAACAATACGAGAGCCAGCTAGCAGGTACGTGAGTTGCCCTCAGCGCACTATATATAATAAGGTTGACAATAACATGGGTTTCTTGAAGCTTTAGTTGCATAACAACAAAGGTAAAAGTAGGTGAGCGAGTTATAAAGCCCCTTCTTCCTTGTCCACAAAACATGGAGCCTTCTATAGAGTTATCTATCCCAAAAGATGGTTGATTTGGCGTAACGATAAAGGCAGATTAAAATGATGTGCCAAAGCATCTCCCAACGGGGAACATGGGAAACTTTTAAAGCTTACTCTCTCGGAGTCGTCCTCCTAAATGTAGCATATCCTAAGAGAAAATGGCAATAATACGGCGTGGTTAGGAATGTTGTTGAGGAAAAGAAATGGATCAAATGCGTTGAATGGGAGCAATGAGGACAATAGTGAGTTTGCCAGGTAGAGATGACACGCTCGTACCGTTTTTTATTCTACGCAAAATAAATATTATGTAAATTGATTAGACTATATCCATTTGAACTTAAGAAATTTGCCCTCCATTAATCGATGCTGTTACAGAGCAAAGAGCAAAAAATGAAGAGATGCTGACCGCGTTAAAACAAGTTCGCCGAGACCTTGAAAAATCTCGATCCGAGGGAGATAAAAAGGTATCTTTCATTACCTATTCCACCTAGATAGCAATTATGATAGCTCATAAAATGTTGTATATAAAGATCTAATAAGCGCTTGTAATTGCAGCGTACTGTATGTTACTTCCATTTGTCTGCATTTGCATGCAACTACAAAAAAATTCGTGCATCGTTTAGAAAAATTAATGCATAACTATTTTATGCAACCTCAAACAGCTAAAAAACAACAAACCCCATGAGCTCATGCCGCACGTTTGTTAGTTTGTATGATGGTTAATTTAATTCGAGAAATTTGCTACAACGGGGGCGTGCTCTCAGAATCCCAAGGTAAATTATAGAAAATTAGTAGTAATGCTGTAGTAATATTACATTTTGTTTTATACAATGTGTAGGTATATGACATTATATTAATTAGGAAATGTATGGTTAATTTGCTCCAGTGTTATCTGATTGTTAGATAAATGTACAATCAAACATTAATAATGTGTTTCAACGATGTAGATGTATCACCATTTTTTTCATATCATTTTATGATGCCGTGCACTGAACCTGTTTATTTCTTGTGCTCTTTTGTGACTTACTGTGCTTTACTCATTATAGCGGTCGGAATGCCAAAATCTACAACGGGAATTATCTATAGCAAAGGAGCAACTAACCGTAGCTAAAAAAAAGGTTGAGGATCTGGAAATCTTCAAAGAGAAACTAAATTCTCTTATGGGCTCGTTTGCATCTAAATAGCTAAGTACCTGCTGCGTTGCACTATTAAAAAAAAACTATACGTACACTTTATCTACATATGGCTCAAAAGCTATATAAAAGACTCACAATTTTGTGGTTGGAAACCCTGAACAATATTCACTCATATCTTTATGACTACCGGAATAGATACGGCAAGGACATAATAAAACCTGTATTTAAATTGTATTAGAACAACTTGTATATCCTTCCTTGGTTTATTAGATTTGTTTCGATTAAAATTGCAATAATAAAACGTTGCGTGCTCTCTTACAGCTACCTAGCAATAATATTTGTGCTTTATTGAAAAGTTCGGTAATTCGCTTAGTATTTCTACCCGTAACTTGGAAATGACACATTTCCGCAGATACCGAGTCGGCATGACGCAATCTAGGGCTTTAATGATAGAAATGTAAAGCCTAACAGACATCGGAACGCAGGTAGCATGTAAAATTACAAATGATACTATTGCCAAAAACAGCAAAATTTTGCTCCATTGGACTAACGCGTTATCTCCGAATGACACTATACTGCCGCGGCTGATGGAAATACATATTTTTTTGCATATTCAAAGTGACCTGAAAGATGCATTCAATAGTTAGTGGCATGGTTTGCAACAAAACTGACAAAATTCGAGGATCGCATTCGCATACCTTTGAAAATTTTATAGAGGTCCGAATTCAACAATATAAATGAGAAAGACATGAAAACACTGACTGTATTAATGTATCATATAAAAGTGCATATTTATTTATACAGTGTTTCCCACCAGGTAACATTCTGCTAACACGACAATATTCTGTACTTCTCAGTGCTCTTCCTATGCTTCATCTCGTTCAAACAATGCGACTACATAAGTACGACTCACTTTTAAGCGTCAGTAGAGAGACCACTTTGGTACCTCGCAGCGAGAAAGCAATATAATCTCAAGCCAGTCAAGCGGCGAAGAGAGAAAAAATGCGAACGAAGAAACGTTTTCAACTCGATTTATGAATTGTATTGTTATTTATCAGATATATTTTTTTTTAATTTAATCAAAGCTAGTTTTAATGAATGCTCTTGAGTTTTAGCTTCTAGCGATGGTAGTAATTTCTCATCCGATATTACCTTGTTGCAAGCTTCAATTCTGCTAATGGACTGCAAGTATACAGAACAGGAAAAAAATGAATTCGAATACGAATACCGCATTTAAGCCTTAATGCATTTCGATAAGATATATACATATTGTGGAGGAAACTATGGACACTTGAAAAAGGGACTTAAATTTTACAAAATAATTTTATTACTAAATCCAATTTTTAGTCAATAGTTTTCATCAAATGGTGTGCATACTCAAATCTGCAATTACGTCAGTTAGAACAACTACGCACACCGATTTACTATAACACAACTCTGAGCCCTAGTTCCACTCACGTCAAGAAACAAAAGCTTAAACCTAAAATCTATAAAAATAAATGAAAGTCGTGTGGTATTGCCGTAACTTATGCTTATGTAATATCCTTAGATTAGCAGTCGATAAAATAAATTTGTCATGCGAATTAGACCTAATAATAATAATAATGCCTCGCTCTATGAGTTTATCGACAGGTTGAGACTTCAAGGTTGAACGACCGTTGCCTCGTAATTTAAGCTTGTTCCAGGATATGCTTCTGCAAATAAGTGCTCTAAAAGATATCTAGGGGCCATTTTATTTTCATATATATAAAGTCCAGAGCGTAGGGGGACGGTCAGAACTGGAGCATCGTGGTAAATAATCATATTAACCGCTAGTATGGTGGACAAATAATGCGCTGTCTAAGAATTTTAATGTACAACTAAGTAGGAAACGTTTCAAGAGAAAAAGACTAGAAATGTTTTGTTAAGAAAATATCAGCACAAATATAATAGTCTGATTCGAACCTCGCCACAACTCCAACCTTTTTGAAGACCGGTCCATACTTTTGTTTGAAGAGGAAATTTTGTGTTGCCATGATCGTTCCAAGAGGTTTAGTTTTTTTGTGTGTCACGGTAAGTCCCGCATCGTCAGTTTTAATAGTTCGAATCAATGAAGACATACGGTAGTTTTGATTATTTAGTCGCTTTCGATCTCTGAATCTTACGGTTGCCGGTCGTCGTTCTGAAACGGATTGGCCACGATACATTATATGAATTATCTCACAAGCTGTTTAGTGTTATGTCATATATTCATATGCAACACAAGTGGGTAAAATATTTCTCTTCTTTTCTTGTAAATATGACGTTGAATGTACGAAACAGGTAACATTCAATTAAATGTTCATGATGATACAAAAGCTGTAAGCAGCCTTCGTTGGAAGTTTCTGGTAACTGATTTCCGTAAAACTGATTTGCTTTCCAAAAAACAACACAAACCATAATGACTAATTCTTGCTCTTAGAACATTAGTTCAACTCTCATTACCCCTCTTTAACGACTAGGCTATGAAAAAGTCACTTTTCAATACATTAAATATATGTATAGCCTACCTTCACCGACATACATTTCGTAGTGCTCATACGAACCAACCGGCTTTTTTGGAGAACCAGTTGAATGGTTTGCCAGTAGACGAACAAGGCGCCTCGCCTAAGACAAGAGTTAATAAGTGTAATTTTTTAATTATTATTTTGCTACCTCATTCAAATAACGTCCGGTGAAAGGTCCTGTCTTTATCTTGTCCCGTGACAGGTCACGTAACCTTGGAATTCTTGTAAAAAAAAAGACATAGTAGCACTACAGTCGCATTAAGGGATAGCCTTAAATATGATTAGCCTTTAGATGAAAACACTACCTGGAAAAGCCGTAAGAAAGCCTTAACGCGCGACATTGTAGTTATATAAACCGTCTTAACTCAAGAACAGCACGCTGCCCTTGAGCAGCTATGAATAGTAGAAGTAAACCTTGTGAACCCAGTGATGCGTCGCACCCTGCAATACAACACGAGGTTCTTGTAATCCTCCCCTTCAAAATGAAGTATCAGTACTATAAGCAGATAGATATATGAAATTAGGAATCTCCTGCTGTTATTTGAATGAAATACGCGTATTTTTTATCATAACATATTTTATACCATAGACTATGTTAATTTTAGCAATTATGGTGTGTGTAACAAATATAGCTGTGATGATTTTTGTCATTGAAACACTGCTTGTGATCATTAGCTGCAACTGTGTGTAAGGACCATCACGAAGATAAAAACATGCCGCTCTCAGGTAAGAAGCAAACGTACATCAGGCGCCTTCAGCTTGTTCTCCAATTTAATATGCGTGGTACAAAATAATAAGCGAAGTCCTGCTGTTGTGCACAATTGTTCTTTGCAGAATTACACTACTGGCGGTGTGTTTTGTAACGCGCTTTTCATAAAAAATGAAAGTTTTTTTTCAGTATTTTCAGCTACAACTAGAGACAACACGAGTAATAAGCAGTAAGATTTGGCTTCATTTCATCTTAAAGCATAGCAAACTGCACATACAGCTCATATTCAGACAGCCTTAACTATTTGTTGCTGAACGAGCTTTCAAGTAGAAATTATACGGACGTCATGAGAGTAAGACATCGAAATAGGTAGCACAAAGGTTAGTATAATGTATTGGCATACCTTTTTAACCAAGTAACAGCTACTTCGATAGTTTTGCACGATGCAGCAAACGTTTATAAATAGCTTATTTGGTTTACGGTCGCTTCATATGCGGTGGTAGCGGCAGTCGAATTAGTGACTGTAAGTAAACACCAAGGCCACAGACTGGTTACTTCGTCTGCTATTTTGTAATGACTGGGGACAGAAAATGTGAATCAACAGGGATTTCGACAAAGATTCAGAGTAAACACTGATCAAAAGCATTTCGGTACTGAACTAAAAACATAATAGATCTTCAGAAAGTTTAGTATAGATCGACATATATATCAAACGTTGTACTTGAATAACTAAATAACTGAAGAATTAAGTGTTAAAAGGAGCGTATGAACATTTCTTATTTATACTGAGTAATGTGTACAATAAACCGGATTCTGGTAGCCCTTCCGTAGGTAAACAGCAGTACGTGTTACATATCTGACTTCGTTATGTCACGTCACCAATTTACATAAAACTTTCAGACTTGTATCCAGCCGTTGTCTAGAAGAACGCGACGAACCGAATTTGTAGGATTCCGTCGGACGAGCGAAATATCAGGTTGCGACGCTAAAGGCACAGCGGTCTTTCCGGATTCATGAAGATTATGCAGGGCCTTAATTGGGCAGATAAATCCCCTTTTATTTGCTGATCAACTGCCGCTTACATTCTGGGAAGCCTCCAGCAGCCACAGCTTCGGGCCCAATGTATAAAATATATCAATTCACACTTTTTAAATTTTGCGATATTGTGCTCCCACGGCAACGGACTCAGCTGTGCTTATGAGTCGGTGAGTCATAAGTCAGTGTTCACACAAGCTCTCATCTGCTAAGTCGTAGTTGCCGCGGCGATACAGTAGAACGATCTGCATATATTTAGAATCTCACATTGGAGAAAATATCTAGGACTATGCCGAGTTTGGAACCTCGTCACATTATTCAATACTGCAGGTCTATCCGACCCCCTATATATACCTAAGGCATCACAATTTAATTGATTGAAAGGATAAAAATGCCCAAATTTTAAGTACTCATAGGCTTACCGTTTGAGATTATGAATATTTGGCATTAAGCCTTGAATACAATTACCTTAAGTGCTTTATAGGTTACCTCTTGTTCATAAACTCTGATGGACAAAAATGTCAAAATTATATTCAACATATTAATCTTGTGTTTAATGATATTACTAATAACATCCCTTTAGAGCTATCTGAGCATCTCTGTGTAAAATAACTTGCTAAATATCAAGCTATGTGTTTTGCTATCTGAACGCCATAATTTTGGCTGATTATGTCTTCACAAATTGGTAGTGCATATTGCCTATGACTGACCTTGCTCGAGCCTAGGAACAAATTCTTGAAAGTCGTCTGCCGAGAGCGCGAGGGGATTTGACATCCGATATCTAAGGAATACTGTATGACACATTTCATGCGGTACTAGGTTGGAGATCACATGACATTAGAATAGTTAAAGAAGATTGTCCACCTATTTGAAGCATTCACAGAGGTGATATTAAGCAATAATATTTCTCAAAACGAATTTAATTCCTCATCGTGTCTTTTACACGGTTCAGTAAAAGCAGAGGAGAAGACGCCTTCACTGCCTATCTTGTATCTACAATGCTGTGAGTTAAACTTGTCTTTGAAATAAAAAAATATTTATTTTATTTGATAAATGATGTAAACATATTAACTTCCAAAAATAGATGGTTCTTAATTTCCTATATAAAAATGAAACGATTGATGCTATTTATATTTCATTCAAGCTCGGTGATTCTGTTGCTAGATTTACATTCTATATTTTAAAAGTCTTCAAGAAACAAGCTTACAACGCTTACTGAACGACTCACTCATCTCTCACTACTCTTCTGAGTGTGGGATTATCACTTGAAAAGAAAGAGATCCCGCTTCCAAACAACGGCTCTCTCATATTTTTTAATGAAAGAGCGCATGTTAATCTTTTCGCTATCAAAAACTAGTTTTGTTTAACATGATTAGGTTATTCGGGTCGTAGCGGCAAGAGTACAAACTGTAAACATATATTTTCTGATTTACTTCGTAAGTGAAGATATTGTCATCTGAGGGAATCTACCAAATTTACTATTCTTTTTTATATTATTATACACCCTACGAGCCTAGAGGTCGATCACAAACAGAAGTTTCGCTGCCGGGTACTATTGTTTTAGGTGGCATTACCGAAAGCAACATCTGAAAATCACAGATACATAAAAACCGTTGTAGCCGCCATACAATATGACAGGACAATCTGTAGACAATATTCAAAAGAATTTTCGTGACGCAGTCGACTGCCACGGTGCTACTTGCCTTTTGATTGCTTTGTGACGCCGAATAGGCGAAGTAATGCAGTCCAGTGTTCTGTCAACATTGAGCCTAAGTGCGCTTTGTTACCTTTGTAAAGGATCTCCCTATAGTGCTTTGTGATGAAATCAATATCTTCCAAGGAGTCTACAACTGGAGTCTCGCTAACCGGACGAAGTACACATCACAAGATTTTAATATAGTACGCAACCTTGTTCAGCTAGATGTTTTAACAGCCGAACAGTTAGTTGCGTGCGTGTTACCTAGCGGTTTGTACAATAACAAATCAGTAATCGATGCCCTGCAGAAGGTGGTTAGTGGTGGGGCTGCTCTTTCGCCCTACAACCGCTATGCTAAAATTGAGAAAGGTGGAAAGAACGTTGTTACTATGGAGTTTGGGGCTAAACTAAAAAACGGATTTATGTACTATGACAGGACTATCATTCCTACAGGCAGCGTACCCTTGTTAGATACACTACTTAGCCTTTCCGGTGATCACAACCGGTACCTCTACGACAAAATGCCTTTCGATAATATCACGATAGAACTGGGTGATATCTACTTGGTTGACGGTTTTCTTTTACGACTATGGGACTACGACAGTCGTAGGTACTCCTTAGTAACTTCCACTTCTCACGACGGCCACGCGTGGGAACTGGCGAGAAATCACAAAAATGAGCCTGTACGTTCGATAGTTACTGAATCTTTTCCTTGTTGTCGGGTTTTATTTCCTCAAATCGTAGGTACGGGTTTCACAAAGAGTCCAATTGAATGTCCAGATCTTCAAATACTTCACTTACGCTCTGACGCTTCGTTACCTGTTAATCTATAGTACAAGATCAGCTACAAATAACCATTGTAGAATGAAATTGCTTCCGAAGCACTTCAAATATAGACATGAGAAGAAATGTATTCAGATATTAGCATTTACTGTTCCAAAGAATATTTGGTAATTGACGTAATAGTTAATTCTCATTTTTTTTAAACCAAACATAAACAAAAAGTAATTTGTTATTAATACCTACATTGTCTTCCATATGATGTCAGGTATCACTACAGCTATGCGCTCTATGATAATAGCAATCATTATTGTTTCGTTTTCCTTTACATGCAGGTCTTCCCTCTCTGCTGAACAAGATGAAATGAAGTTTGTTTCACAATGCTGTAACTTTTTAGATGTTCTAGAGTGGAGAATATAGTAAAGCTCATTGTAAAATTTGCATGAATGAAAATATTTATGTTGCAGGATATAAAACCTTTTTCAATTACCCTAATATTAACGAGCTACTTAATGAAGACATGATGAGTTAAGTTACGGGCTTCTTAGGTTAATTTCACCTTATTGAGGAGTTTTTATAAATTTATTCTTGTGTAAAGTAATAATGGGAACTTCAAAGATCCAGAAATGTCTCTTTGGTGCACAAGCGAAGATCATACAAATTTTAGTTTTTGAATTTTTTATCCACTTCCGCTATTGTCCGTTACGCTCTAAAAAAATATTCCACTGTTCCGTAGAATTGCATGATTTATTTAGTTTGAGAAGTGTGATCCATAGAACAAGGAAACAAATCAACTCCTCCGTACTTTCTTGTCGGTGTACTCCAATATTTTTAATCCCATCACCAATTGTAGCAGCTGAATATATAATTAAAGACACAGATTTGCTCTTGGAATGGTTTTGGAGGTAATGACACACGGCAATGTGTGCAGTGCCGTTACAGTAACAACAACTTAGGGTACATTAAATCTATAGCAGGAGTAAGACTTTTTAGGAGATTAAGGCAAATTTTGAATACATGAATATTATCTACGACTTTTTGTACTTTCTGTTACCTACTAAAGGTTGTCCCTCTTGCTTTGTTGTAAAAAATCAGTGTTTTCCAAGTAGATCAATGACATTAATATATGCATGCAATCCGCATTTAGATTCGTGTTTTACTTCAAAAAGTGAAAATGTAAAAGAATTTTGGCTCAATGCGACTAGCTTTAGTTCATAGACGTTACAACAACTGAGCCAGAAAAGTTATTGTTAGTAATAATTTTTAAAATTCTCATTTGAAGTACGTTCAAAAAATGGTCTATAAAATAGGAGATCTTGTATTTTCAACTTGTGCTCCGCGACTTGCGTGACTTTAAATCGAGTTCCCTCCGTTCTACGTAGTTGTTGTAGCTCCGCCCGAATTGTGGCTCCGTTTAGTTTCTGGGTTCGCTGAGTGCTGAGTTGGGTCGCGAATTTTTGTTGTAGCCGATACCTGAGTAAACCTCATCACTAGTTTGTCCATGGCGGTGGTTGGATAATTTCACGTCACAGTAGACGGCATGAAGCGAAGCGATCTGTTAGCAGAACAAACAATATCCAACTGGAAACTGCGGACTCACCGTCCCGATTACCGTTGTTGATTCAAGCGCTAACTGCAATATTTCGTTTACGAGTCGTTATTCTAGACTTCAGACTAGACAAAACTAGATCTTCTAATTTTCTGCGTGCCTTTTTTGTATGAAAAAAAAGTAAACTATTTTTTTGTGTAATGTACAGAAAAAATTAGAGGTGGCGTAACAGTCTTACTTGTTGCAACGCAAAGCAAAATGCGGCTTTTCATTTCGGTTAAATGTATATACTGCATTGTTATCAAGCACTGGGCATGCCTTACGACATATATGTTACTATTGCACGGCATTAAGCGAGAAAAGTGTCGGACATAAATATTTGTCGGCTTTTTCACAAACATTAAGTAATATTATAAATAGACTGAAATGAGAGTTGAAAATCAGAGAAGACGTCGTCTTTGATCAGAGAACTGAAATAAGCTTTACATATTAATTTTAAAGGCTGCCTATTGTGCTTTAGTGCAAAATATGTAATGCATTGTGTACACCGATGTGAAAAACATAAGAAAATACATTATTATGCTTACTTGACCCTGCTATGTAACAAACAGTCAACAGCATCTCTCATCTAGTAGATAAATTGCCACTTTTTTCTTCAATAAAAAGATAGCAGATATATATTATTTATTAAACCGGTTATACGAAAATACCTGAAACGGTGATGTGGAGATGACTTTTCACCAACTTTCTTCTACCAACTTTTACTTCCATCTCTAAAGCATTTAGACAGTTATCCACAATCTTTTTATAGCCTACGTAGACAAATCTTCTTACGTCTTTGCACGCCATGAACTCCACAACTGTTGGTACACTTATGAGTATGACGTCCAAAGATAAAGGTTCAAGTATGTAAAGACTCGTCTAATCACGAATTTTTAGAACCATTTATTTTATCTAAAATATTAAACAAAGAGGGGAATGGGAAAGGTTGTAGAAATGAGACTGCAACATCTGTCTGTAGTTTCAACCATTGGCTAATTATCCAATGGATGCGTTTGCCTTAACGGATGGTATTCGATAAGGAGCACACATTTGGACGACGTAAATTACAGAATAATCATGTATTGTCATGTGCTAGAATAAACGTATTTGTGCTTACTGTATTATTTGTATTAAATATTAACAGGATTTTAAAGGCTCATCACTTGAGTATATACCATACAACGTTTAACAATCGGGAAAGGTCAGACAGAAACGTAGCTTGGTGTAATTCGATTAGAATAACCTGTTTATAATAGTGCATTTATTACGAACGAATAGTCAGTCGTTTTCTAATTGACGTTCCTTACTTATAAATTAAAAGTGTTAAACGAACCTTCGTACTGACTCTTTGGTCAACTATAGAAGGACAAGTGCCCTTCGTATCTCTAGCTCAGCGATGACCAAATTCAAGCACTGATAACAAGCTATATAATTTAGGTGAATCCGAATTTCGTAAAGAATATTTGCAATTATTCGAATGATGCAACGGATAAGACGACGTTGGGATATTTAGAAATCCCATAAATGAATTTTTGTAAACATAGGGAATGTGCAACAATAGGTAAAGATAATACCTTCAAAAAGTTGTTAGCTGTACAATGACGGGTATCTTTTTTTTTGTATGGGGGTTTCGGGAATACTGATGGCACTACTACGTCATTGCAATCATTCAATGAACGCATGGATAGCTAATAACATCAATCACTAAAGCAGCTACACCTTTAATACGGGAATTACTCAAGATCAAACTAAATTATTTCAAACGAAACCTGATTAAAAAGACACTAATAGCCTATTTCACAAAGCATTACATACCTTAGCATCCTTGACGCTTAAGACTTCTTGGTAAAGACGATACATTAAGTTTAATTTGTTCTATATCATACATAACATGTTACTCAGGACTATAAAGAAGCATTTTAGGGTCAGGTTTACCAAAGCTTGTCTTTAGCAGGTTGTGGTTCTCTCCAGTACTGTAATCCGTGTAAGATCCGTGAGTGAAGCGTAACAAAGAACTCAATGGGCGATTATTCTAGAAACTGAGCAGGGTGCGTCTGTGAGCCCTCGCTTCAGTAGAGGAATCGGTATAGAAAGAAAAAGTATATAATTTCCTAAAAAGATTCTACAAAATTGCTTTGAGATAGATGAGGGTAGTAATATGTGTACGGGATAGAAGGCTTGACGGCTTGCGAAAATAATTTACCTTCACCGTTTCATAAAGGTTATCGCATTAACAACACACAACTCCCGAATCAATGAAAGCGGATGCACTTTACCGAACGGCTGAATATCAGACAACCCTTTGTAAAAATTGCACTCACCGCTTCTTTACCAAAAATGCCGGAGTCGCCACGGGATGTTAGGTAAATTGTATGAAGTTTTCTAGCTCATGTCCTTTCTAACGGTTGGATTTAACGTGGCTAAACATTGGTTACTCAACAACTTAATGTGGCCTAATTTAAAGAAGTATAATATACTGTAATTAGTCTGTCTGTCTATCTATCAACGACAAATAAAATTAAAATTTATATGCAGAGCAGCGTCATATGCCATTGGTCTTTGGATCGAGAAGGTTCTGTAGGTTATAATAGTTTAGCTATAGAAAACGGTCAACAGATTCAATCGTCAGATCAAACTCAAGTGAAAAATGTATACATGCGTCTTCGAAGTTCAGTTAAAATAGCCCACACAGACTTGATCGGTATATTACAATACTCTGAAGGCTTTTAGTATGTAGCGTAATCTGAGCCTAATTAAGGGCGCTTAATAAGCCACACTCAATTTGCTATTTTGTATGCTTTTTTCTCGAGCACATCGTACCTTTATTCTTGTACTTTAACGCAAAAGAATGAAGTTCTCTTACCTTCAGCTCTATGAAAGCTAACAGCTACTATCCTTGAATAATTACCGAAATCCATATGTTTACATACTTCTAGTCCTAAGTATCTTATTATACTCGAAACGAAGCAATTCACTGCTATTTCTCATCAAATAGGCGATAGACCCAACAACTTGAGGGAGTACAAGGGGCAGCGGCGATACAATATAAACTCATAATCATAATAATAATAACAGCCAGCGAAATGTGACGGCTGATGCGCTTCGCTGAACGGTCGTTCGGGTGCAGCGAAAAGGCAGTAACCCCGATTGATTTTCTCTCGCTCGTTCTCACCTTTACAGAAACGCCGTCGACGAGATTATAATTACAGCGTGGCGGCGACCAATGAGCTCTCTTATAAGCAAGACAATAGCAACCAGTACCTCCTACTCACAGCTAGATTCCGGACTACAAAAACACATGTACGAACCGAATTCGGCACACAACGAATCAGACCTAACAGTGAACCAGTCCACTAAATTTATTGTTACTTCCTTTACGTCAAGTAGACATTGTGCTGTCCATAATAGCAATGAGAATTAAAGTGAACCGCACAATGCGATCATTTCTAAAACTTGCGATTGTAGTCATGATTGGTTGTAGTTTAGCGAGAGTTGGAGGTCTTGGTAATTACGGTGGAGGTCTTGGAGTTTATGATGGCGATTTTGGAAGTGGTGGAAGTTTTGAAAGAGACTACAGGCATCACCATCATGAGCCGAAGGTGAACATTGTCTTAAAAAGTGTCCCTAAACCAATTCCGGTACTACATTTTGTGCCTCAACCGTATATAGTGCCCGTTCATAAGCCGGTGCCAGTATACAAAAGTGTTCCTATCCCAAAACCGGTTTCACTACCTCATATTGTTCATCAATACTACCCGCTTAACAAAGAAATACCGGTGCCGAAAGAAGTCCCTGTGCCGGTCACCGTGGAAGTGAAAAAACCTTACCCAGTGCCACATGTTATTAAAGTACCAAAGCCGTACGTGGTACACGTTCCTAAGCCATACGTCGTTCACAAACCGTATAGTGTTCCTGTTGAAGTCAAAATCTCTAAGCCATACACCGTCCCTGTTCATAAGCCCCATCCAGTTCCAGTTACGAAGCACATCCCTATCAAGGTGCAACTAATCAAAGAGGTACCGGTAACCATCAAGACGTCTGTCCCTATTCTACGCAAATCGCATCACAGCCACGGATGGTACAAGGGTAAAGCAGCGGCCGTTTAAACTTCTTAAACAGACCTTGATGTTTCTAAGAAATTACTTTTTTGCTTCTTTTTTCAAGGCTGATTATTATCTCGAACTCAGTTGTTGGAACTGAGCTCGTACAGGCCCAACAAAATACATAAGCATATTTGTATGCGATATAATATGCAACTGCATGCATTTTTTTCGAAAATGAATGCTAATAGCTAAGGAGGCTCTCAACCAGAAAGCTAAGAATGAAATGTTAGCAAGTAATTTGTGTGTAAATAACGAAAGTAATAATGATCTGTAAACACCATGCCTAGTAAAGATTTACTATGCCTCCTACGTTTATTCCGGGGGCATGCGTACATCATTTATAAATACCATTATACTTATATGTAGTCAATTTAAACAAAGTGTGAATCCAAAAAGCACTCTAAATATAAGTAGTATATGCGAATAAATACTGAATAATTACAACCCTTCGAGCTCTTTTGAGATGTGTGTCACCTTGTTATTCTAATATCTTTAGGGCTGACCGCCACCCAGCACTTAACGTCCACGGTACCCCTTGTAGTCTATAATTATAGAACTATCTAACGTTAGGCAAGTTTATTATATACTCTTACATAGTTTGGTAATAGCATGCTATCAGATGTCCCAAAATCTTAAAACAAATGTTTTAAATGGCATTTGTGAAAATAAGTGGTCGCCATAATACAACCTTCACGTTCCTAGTGTGAGAAGTCACAGAAGAGGCTCAACGTACCATGTGTATAAAAAAAATGTGCAGCCTTTGAACTCACAAGTTTATTAAATTGATTGTAATTATAAATTAATCGGTGGACTGCGAATAGTAATTGTCTATTTAATGAATTGAGTTTGTGATATTTTTTGGATTTTTGGTTTGCAATCTGATTTAGAAATCACTTTTTATTTCTCATTTGTCACTTTCTGTTTTGTTAAGGAGAACATACGAAGAAACGCAGCACTCATCGTAAAAAACTCATTGGTTTTTGCAAGAAAGTAATGTCCATAAGCGTTGCGCTTCTCACGAAGAGTTTCGATGCCATTTGTTTGTAGTCAGTCCTCCATGAAACGACAGAATGGAACTATAACGCTAGAGTTGTAATGCATGAACTTCACACGTGCTCCTAATTATTTGAGTTTAATATAAGCAATTATTGGCTAATTCGACGCGATAATCATACCTGCGAAATTACCAAGTAAACAAGCACAAAAGCATTCGTATAATGATTTTCTTGTCACACAAATCGGAATTTTAATGAGTTTGCTTTAAATTGATAATAATTGTTGTTAAGTTAGGAGTATGTGATAGTACAAACTGCAACAGTCTAGGCCTTAATTAAACAAACATCTAGTTTTCTTAAAGAACTACGTTTAAAGAAATCAGCCGCAGGTAATCACTATCTGAAAGACAGCCTTTTCCTTGGCATTATTGGATAGGTCACACTAGTGAACTAGAAACGGACGTGTGATTAAAACTATGATCGGAATGCTTCTTCACATCATTTCAAGAGAATATGCGCGTGAGCACCACAATCTACCATTTAGTGCTTAGCATTTAATGCTAAGCACTTCTGCTATTAGAAGGATTTTAAGAAAACCATAAGTAATCCGATTTATGTTTTGAGGATCGCCCTGTATGTTCAAATTAAATAACTGTGGTCAAATTCATCACCTTTGCTTGGTTTTTGCGCTTAAACTTTTGCGAATTTAAATATATATATCCACTTTATCTCCATTTTAAGTCCCCAGCTTCTATGTTTCACATATACTGTAGCAGAATTAGGCATTAATACAACGCCGCTAGAACAAGGCCATACGAACTATAACAGAGAGCGAATGCGAAGTTTACAGAGAGCCCATTTGCAAGCTCTGGCGTCCGTAAAGGCGTCATTTGAGTTTTTGGAGAAATTCATAGAGATTTATATTTTTCTACTGTTTTACATCAGATAGACTATTTATTCTCGAGTAAAACTGCAAAAAGCGATGCTATTTTTATTCTCCACGCATCCCCAATCTCGCGTATATCTTCTCATCCTATTTATGGAATTCCAGTATTTATTATTAATGTGGCTTTCAAGCAGCTTTTATATTATGGCGGCATTTACAACAATGACTACATGGCTTTCAGAATCGTCCAGGCTTTGTATATTTATTTGTATAAGTTGGGCAATCGAGCATATACTAAGTATAATTTTAATACATGTTGGCAACTGGACTAACTGCACGATATTACATATTAATTCTACTAACTAAGGCTCTTCTGATTTGTGTTTTTATACAGTCTTAAGCTTGGGATACGACTTGAGTTCAACTTGTGTAGTGGGTGAGCTTTGTAAAAGTTTTTTATTTCAAGTTGAATCGGTTATCACATTATTGGAGCTTAGGGTGTTTGAAAGCCTATAAAATGAACTTTCCGCTTAGACGCAGGATTCCTTACAGGACTCATATATATATACATATATAACGGACTTTTCCAATCTCTTATGTTAGAAAACTAATATTCTGACAAATTATTTGGAATGTATAATAACACCAATTGCAATTATTTTTCTTCCATGTTCTTCTTTTACAATCTGTGACGACGATTTACTCTTCGTATTTTCAAGCAAGCCTGTTCCTTTGTCGTATTGCAATGTCTTCGAGGTGAATTGCAATAACTGGTGCAGCGAAAAGTCCATCTGGACACATTTCATCATGGCGAGAGCCCATGTTAGTAAAAAATACGCTGCACGATTTCTGGATTACGATTCTGATATAACAAAGCGCAGCATGGGATGTGGATTAAAGAAATGAATAGAAATAGGTAATGGTTTGTTTGAGATGTAGATTTAGGTTTGAAGTGGTTTATATGAGGTGGTATCGTTTCAATGAGACTAGATAGGTCGTAAACACGAGTTCGATCCCCACCGTTGCACATTTACATTTATGGGGCCCTTCCGACGAAGTACTGCGACAAGCGGTACCGTGGACGTTAAATGGTGGCTGATGGTCAAACTTAAAAACATTTTAGGCAATCACGAGAGTCAAACTCGGTGGCTTAATGCTCTGCGTGCACTTTTGACCGGAAAAATACGTAGGTGCGCGTGTTTGATCTCCGGTGTTGCACATTTTTGAGGTCGATCTTACGAAGCAATACGAAGTCACGACGGCGGATGTTCACATTCTTGTACGAAGGAGCTTTAAAAAAAGTTTTTATAATCTTGATGTAAAAATCTAGTATAGGTTTCGCGATCAATCTGTCGTGCACCAAGTGAAAATAGACAGCTAGAATGTTACAGTTGCGTTGTGCACTCTACTAGGAAGCGTGCTAACGTAACTCTCTAAGAAACGCTTGTGCAGAAAGCTATCCAGAAAGTTAAAAACTCATGTCGATAGCTCACGATTACATATGTCTTTACGCTTACAACGCTCTCAGAGCTATGTATGTAGCAAAAAACGTTTTAATCCCAGGTAATCGTAATGAAACCGTTAGAATATTGACTAGAACTTCTGCCGGATTACAAATCATGCAAAGAGGCACGTTCCTATGATTTTTTCAAATTTAAGGCAGCACCAGTTTTACACCAAGTTGTTATACAAAGGTAAACACTCGAGGAGACGTGAATATATATTATGAATGAACGAATATATATATTACACTAACTTCTGAATAAGACGCAACTCTGCTCCGTGTAAGCTTTTTATGCTTTGACATTTATTCAGATAATTACAGAAGATTGGAAAAATAAAACCTTCAATCTCAATCAATCAATAAGGAGGTTCCATTAGTGATCTGATGTTATAGATGTATTGGTAATTTTCAAAAATTTATTTTTTCACAAATCTATTGACTTTAATTTTGGTCCGCGCAGATAACACCAATCTGGCGCGAATTAGTTGTTTACTATTTATCCATCTAATATGCAACTTCCCTTTTTGTCAACACACAGTTCTTTATTTCACACGTTGAAGTATACTTACTGTTCCGGTTAAATGAACAAATGTACGTTCAAGTCATATGATTGTTTGCTCAGTATGATATGTAGCACTAAACTGTTTCTTTATGTTTGAAAGGCAGTGCTCACAGATCTCCAACAGCTGTTCGAAATTATGCCAAGTCATAGAGAACAAAATAAAGGTTTTACCTGCGAAACCTCGAAACTCTAAAGAAACTCAGCTCATATGTTGGTAAACATCATCGCTGATTATAAGTCGTGTGATACAAGAAATGCGAATCAGCTGTGTGTGTGAGAGAGCTATCGACTCTGTTGGTCAACAACGATTCCTATTGCTCTAACGAAATCTGTTCAATTTTCAGACAGCTTGCAACTTAACATGTTAACAATTTTATGGGATTTTCAGTTTGTAATAGTGATCTGAGTGAATCTAACTTTATTTTCCAAAAATCCATGACGTATGTGCATGGGACAAATATCAATTTATGTTGTCATTTTGTTTAACTGGAAGACATCGTTTTCTTCGGCAATTCTTTATTCATTATACAAGCTATTTTACTACTTTATCACCTGTAAGTATAATTTTCTGCATAATAAATTTCAGTACTTGTTTTGGGCCAGCTTGCCTAATAGTAATTTAAGGCGTCCCATTAAAAAAACAAGTTGAATCATTATCCAAAGCCGAATGCATGCCTACAACGAGTAGTGTCTAAGATTCTTCAGACATGATGTCGCTGTACCACCCAATGTCAGGAAACTCTTGTAACTACATATAGCGCAAATACAAAGTTACATGTTGTATGTAAACTGTATTGCCCGGTACATTCATACTCATAAATAAAGGTTCGACTTTATTTTATTTCAAGAATAGTTATTTTTTATTCAACAAGAATTCCTGAATTTGAAGAAAGCCAATTTTTGCTAAATAGTCCAAATACGTATCAATATCAGGTGTGGGAAATAACATTAATTCGTAGAGTAAAATATTTTATTAGTAGTGCACCATCATGTTCAGCATGTATTTTCATTGCGTGACACAATGTTATTCTAATAAATTTCAGTAAATAGGGCCTCAGGAATCAAGAATACATTTCGTTATTAAGAAAAGGTATGAAACCGTTTTTGGACGATCATCTGAACGCAAATATAATGTTGAAAACTAAAGTTAAAACGTTCGTAACGTTTTCTTACGAGGCATAAAGCTAGAAAAAATAATTCTTTCAATCCTTGTACCCATAAAAAATAGTGTTTCTGACAGTCTTTGTTCTATAAATTCCTCTCTGTGAAGCAGCACTAATAATAGTAAGCCATTCGTGTAATCAATGACTTTCATAAAGTGTTTGTTGTTAGTTACCTTTAAATCGTATCTAAAAAAAACTATGCAACATTCGTGTATGCTGTACATTGTACGCGCATATTTCGAAGACTTATATCTCTATCAAAATATAAAACGATATAGTTTGAATAATGTAGTTTTATGACAGGTACATACAGACAGGTACCTAAACGCTTAAGTGTTGTTGCAGCAAAGCCGCGTAAGATGCTAGTGGTATTAGAGATAAACGGACTTATGCGTAAGAACATACTGACAAAAATTGCACCATTCATGTCTGATGATTGATGGTATATATATATACATAGAGAGAGAAAAAACGAGGGCGAGAGGTAACTATATAGCTGAACTGATAATATAACTGAACCTGATTCAGAAAGCAAGCCTGAATTATGTTCTATTCTATCTAACAATAGCATGCTGATGTAACTCGTCCATGTTAAACATAAAGAGCCGTAAGCTTTTGAATAGCTACCTAGATTATTTGATTAAATTAACTATTCAACTAGCTTTTCGTAGCGATCTTTAAAATGACTGTCAAAATTTTTCTCAGGCTGCACGTTCTGAATCATTCTGAGTCTACTAAAATGTCGCGATGACTTCCGATGAGGAATACCGGTTACGATTGATCGCTCGTGAGGTAGCAAAGGAACTACTAGCCATTTATTATATCTGATGCTTTTGAAATGTAAGTGTCCTTGACTATGCACTTATTAATATTCGCACAAATAGTTGTGGTTAATTTTATGATTTGTTCAATTTGAATGGTATAAGTCCTTCAACGTATATGCCATTTAAACCGAACAAATCGATTCTAGTTATTTGAACACAACAATACAAAATTAAAGCGACAACTTGTCTCTAAACTAAATTGTTTCGTTTGCTCTCCAGGAAAAATAACCGGGTATCATTTAAGGTGCCATCGGATCATGCCGAAAAAGCAAATGTTTTTGCCTCAGCAATGAGTGCAGTGTCTGCTTGCTTCTTAGCCCTCCGGCCATGGAGTCTTCATATCTCGTTGGAGCCGGTAGCTCTTGGGGCGGCAATTGCGTACAGACTCGGAAGTGGGTTCGGCCCCTGGGCATTCTTAGGCTCCGCATTGACAACTCTTTGTGTCCATTCGGCAGGCAATGTCGTGAATAGTTATTTTGATTACGAAAAGGTATGTACCCGACTATCGTAAATACCAATGTAATGAACAAACGCTTTTTCTTTCTCAATGGAATAAACATGCTCAATGATTATTCTTTTTTCACCATTCGTTTCAGACATTCGATCACTTGGTACTAAATTTTAGAGCTCGTAATCTTTTGAATACCTGTTCGCTTCTTAGCAATTAATTAAAAAATTTGTGTAGAATGTTATTTAGTATTAGATATGTTGTGATTGTTAATACAGAGAGTCTGTTGCTGTCTTTATTGTTCATGGTACTATTTTTTATGTTTTAATTGTCGTTCTAGGGTCTGGATTCGACGGCTGTGCTAAGTGCTAACGGCCTCGTTAGACTGGGTGCCTTTTTGTACGCACTCGGCCTGTCAGCATTTCTGGCCGAGTACACCGTGTCAGTTGATGGACGCCTCCTGGCTCTCGTTTTCTTCGGTGGGATGTGTTGTTCATTTCTATACACTGCCGGGCCGTATGGACTAAAATACATTGGGTTGGGCGATGTCGTCGTTATGTTGACTTTTGGACCTTTAAGCGTTCTATATTCATTTCTTTGCCAGGTGAGCTTTCCCTGAGATCCCTATCGGGAAATTAAATAAATAGAGGAAAACAATAACTACGTATCGAGACAACAGACAGCGTCACGTTTTTTATAAATTTAAAGTGTAAAGGTTGTACAAAACAAATGTTTTACTAATGCCTAGATGTGTGCCTTCCTATACGTGTCAGGTGACTTCCTTCTCACCTCGAGACCTACTATCCGTTCTATTATATGCGGCTCCGTTGGCCTTAAATAGTGAGGCAATCGTGCATGCGAATAATGTTCGAGACCGTATACAAGATCAGCGTGCTGGCGTTATGACACTTGCAGTTCAAATTGGACCGCAACTTTCGCACGTCCTGTACGCTTTACTGTTGTTTGCACCATACATAAGGTATATGATTCAATACGAATTTGATGTACTCTCAAGTAGTTACAACTGTGAGTGATGTGAGATTGAACAATATCACTTTTTCTGAAGACAGAAATAAACTGTACGCGCTTTTTTAGGGACAATGTTTCTAGTAAACACGGACTTCTACTACAGCTTAGGCAACAATATGCGTTCAGCTTAATAGAAACGTTTTGTTACACTTTAAATCTGTGCTGTCGACTTATGTCAATCTATCCGAAAAAGTCTTCAAACGTTTGGTGCGAAGTACTGGGTTATAAGTTAAATTTTATTTTTAGACTAATGTTATATATGCCTCTGCTGTTTAATCCTTCCACTACCAATACATTGCATTGGTACACAACACATCTAGTAACTTTTCAAGTAGGTTGTTTTTCCTTCCTTGTCTTTTTACAGCTTTGCGGTTGTTGCGCTCAGTCGTGGAGTTCCGGCAATGCTACTTCCGCTAATCACCCTGCCTAGTGCGTTTCAACTTGAACGCGAGTGCCGATTCGGGCTTCATTCTGAGCTCGACAAACACACGGCACGGCTCAACGCCTACTTTAGCATGTTTTACATTCTTGCCATCGCGATGACGCAACGGTTACCTGGTTTTAGTTACGCGTGATCAAACGGCAATGAAGAGCCAGGAGTAGTAGGTTGTAGAACAATTGCATATTAGGCATATCGCATATGTCTTGACACTCTGTGTTGAACAGATTAAGCGGTTTTCAGAAATGTTTTCCCCATAACGACGAGGCTAGGATGCAATTTTCACCGTTCATAAGCTCAGTCTACTTCTCGCCAAGTTCATGATTATTTTCAAGCGCTATCCAATGGTTACCAGACAAACCAAACAAATCACTCAAGAGGTTTTTAGAGAGTGAAAAGTATTACCTAGACTTCAGGTCCGCCTTCAACACGTGCTCCTCCCTTAGGCCTGAAAAAGAAGAAGCACAAATGTAGTTTTTAAAAAATGGTTCAACCAAATTCAGTCAGATTTGCCCATATTGCTTGTATTAATTGTGTGAAGCAAGCAGACTTAACGCACGCTAGGCCGAATTGTTTAATCGTTTTAATATTCAGTAAGAATTCGACGTTCAGTTAACATTTTTTTGTTATGATGACACTGGCTATCGATAGTAACGTCTTAGTAACTTTCGGCGTACAGTGAGTGTAAATGTGTATCAACGAGTGACCTACGCATACAGGAGAACACCTGTTTGTTTAGCACTTTGCAAATGTCAGTTCATCAATTTTTTGCTTCAACTTGTCATGCTCTGACTTTATTTGAAATGCAAATGACGTAAACGAACCATACGTCTTTCATCGTGTAATTACTTCGACTTCTTTGTTGGTTTTATCATTTCTTTCTCATCATTCTGTCGTTCCTTGTGCACTCTTTGCAGGTTACAACACGGCAATAGTTATATTTCGTCACATATTACAGAAAGTTGATACATGAACGGTAATCAAAAATTATTATGGATTTTTCAAATGTGCATAAAACACTTTCGTGACTTTACTTTTTTTTTTATTTCTAGCGCTTGTGTAATCTTATTTCTAATCTTGAGGTTTTTCAAATCTTATTCGTAGGAACGTATTAAGGGTATTATGCGGTGCGCCAATTCTTGAGTACTTTTTATGAGAAGTCAGGTTTATTTCGGTATTGTACGCAATGTATCAATATTCTCAAACATTCATTGGATACACCGAATATTTGATCACCTTTTACATTTTTAAAGACATTAATTTAGCAATTTTGCTGGCTAGCAACTGAACTTTAATGGACTGCCTAGAAGTACAATCGCTAGTCGTATAATTAGTTGAAAGGTCACGTTCTGACTGCACTTAAGAGTTCAACAAGGCATTGTGTATGTATGTGTGTGTCATTGTGGCGGATCGGTTTGTTGTCCTGCACATGCATTAAAACGGGCGTGTTAGTTCACTTGGTGCCATCGCACATAGGGCTAGTGTAAGATTTTTTATCATCATTATATCGAGTTTTACATTGGGTCCGTATGCGTACAGTCTAGGCCAACTGCTTATCAAGTAACCTATATTCTGCTTGGTTGTGCCATAAAAGTACGAGCATAAGGAGGATATGGATTTTGAGCATGTTACGATACTTGAATATCGTTTATTCTGAAGCACAGGTGACTCCTTCTAACAGCCTATTTTTTTCTTGCTTTTGTTGTTTGCAATTGATATTAATGCTTCTACCCACTTGAATATACAGCCACCTTTGCACAATGTTGCATAGCGGAAGCACTAAGATAATTGCGCCCCAATCAAAGCATTATTGTGGATTCACATCTTCATAGTGCTATACATATATGTTAGTCGGCTTCGTTACATAAGATTCCGCTTTTTTTATCTCAATCCAGAAGCGGATAGGCTCAGTGCAGGTAAAAGGCGAAATATTCTGTCGTTAGGGTCGCTAAGGAAGTTCATCGCTGCAATTTAATGATTCTCGACTATGAACTTAAAATAGTTTTTTGAGTTAGTTGAGGGTATTGCAAAGTATATCGTATAAATGGATAATATTTTTTGTAGTGTGTTGCAGATTATATTAGAATAATACAGCTAGAACGTGATCTGTTTACTCATGTAATATAATGTACACGTTATATCTCGATATAACGTAATTAAGAAAATGTTTACTTTGTGGTGGTGTTATGGTAAAAATATATGTATATCGTAATTTTAGTTTAACTTTTTTTTTTTAAATTCTTTATGATATTTAGACATGATTAAATATTGAAAAATTATGTATATTTGAAACATGACCTTCTCTGATGTATTTCTATGACTTTCCTTTTAGAAATGCTTACGTTTTTAGGCTAATAATAGGTTAGCCAGTATGTCATGAAAAAACAAATGATATGTTTGGAAAGTCATATGTTTGGAACTGACGGCGTACCTACACACACACACACATATATATATATATATATATATATATATATATAT
>MNPL01001342.1:26687-66128 GCA_002081605.1 Tropilaelaps mercedesae
AATAGATTTGTTGTAATACAAAAACAGTGCATTCAACTATGACAAACATTTATTCGACATTCAAAATTATCTATAATTTTTTTAGAGTTTCGTATAAAGCCTGTGCTTAATTAAATGAAAATATTGTTTGCAATTTCATTTTCACTTGCTATCGATCTGATTGTAATGCTGATACGGAGGAAGCGCAGCGCTAAGCATCGAATTAAAAAAATATAGGAAAACCTGAGTTACTTTTTCAGAAGGGCTTCTCAGGCGGATGTAAGAAATAAAAATGTGGATTTGAAATTGGTACTACCTAAACCTTGTTATCTGAGATTTGATATTGCTAAGGATAAAAGGTCTCAGCGCGAAGGAACTTGTAGGCTCGTAGCTTATGCCAACTTGGAAATAAATTTGGGTATTTATTTTTGTTAGAGATTGGAATTTATAAATTCCAACGTCTGCTGTTTTATCTATTGTGCTGCAGCGGTAGCCAGGTATTATCAGCCTGTTTTTTAAGAACGCTGCCAAATAATAATGATAATAATACGAGCAACAGATATTAGACTGTTAAAATAAGTTGAATCACATTAACTTTGAAGAATAATGTATTCTTTGCTAATATTACCGAAACGTATAACATGAATTCACCTAGTACATCCATAACTACTCGTATCGTTTATGTGCCTGAAGCAATTGAAATTTCAATCCGGCATATTTTCTTTATATATACGCTTAATTAGCGATATTTGAACTATTTACACAACGAAGATTGCCACAACTATTAGAGAAGTAATTTTTGTACAAATTGATCCCAGCTTTTTTATCATTAAAATAAAACGAATTTTAGAAATTTTTAGTCCCCTTAGTATCCTCCTGTTTGGCTTGCATTATTATAACAGAGTTCACCCTGTTTAGAATAAAAATTTGTGTGGATTTCAGGCGCCATTCGCTGCCGTAATGACTATTCGTTAATTATGTGTGAGTTTCTGTATCTAGATGTGACAAATCTGTTCACTCACGCATCCGTTGAGATTAAGATGAGCTTTAAAAGAATATTTTCAAATGAGGAAGCCATTTATCACTCACTTTGAAATTAGAAAAAAAATTGAAATACCTTTAAATACAGATGTTCTTATTTTTAAACAAGTTCAAGAAATGTATGTCATTTAATAATGCTATTATTCATACAGCTTTTTAGTTTCGTAAGTGTTATGTTAAACTAGTTCAATATATATTTATTTTTATATATATTCATATTCTCTTATTTTTATGTTACCTGATCATAGCTGACACCAATTATGTTCCAAAGAACTGAGAGAGGTGATAATGTCGTCTTACGATAAAGGAATAAAAATCTCATATGCAAGTCATTTTGTCGATTTTGGGAAACATACAACAGCAAAAATTGTCTTATTTGACGTCGGTTCGCGCTGATATATATCTGCGAGCGCTAAATAGACACCGTTAGCTGCTTTTGTTGCTCAGCAGCGATCGTAACCGAGCGGTGGTAACAAGAGGAGAGCAAAGTTAAACTGGAGGTTGTTGTCGTGGGAGATGTTCATGATATACCTTGCCTGTTCGTGGTAGATGCAGGGCAATTGTCGAATGGAAAATGAAAACGAAAAGGGTGACGTACATGAAGGTGGTGGTATTAAAAAACTAAAGAGGAGAGAATACATTTGATGAGTCAGAGAGTGTGTCTCTAGGCGGAAACATAATCCTGATAGAAAATGAAAAGCCGTAAGCTTTCAAGGCTTGCTCAGCTTTTGAATTGTTGCGTTTTTATTTTAGTTGAATTTCACTGAAAACCGGTTTCCGCTCCCTCGTGAGAAAATAAAGGAGTATTAATTTGAGTTGTATCAACAGGCAAGTGCTGATGATAACGTCTATTGAGTTCTCGTTTGTAAATTTGGCAAACAACATCATTCCTAGTCAAAATCAAATGGTTGCATTGACTTCATTGATGCATTCTCGATACAGTGTGACCAACTATACCCAAATGTTTTAGCTTTTGGCAGCCGATTGAGTTAAATGTTAGATAAAACACTCAGCACCATAGATTATATTCCAAAGGTAAAATTACTTCTGATAAATACAGTAACAACGAAATTTGAGAGAACAATTTTTTCGTAAAAAGTACATTTTATTTATCCATCTTATATATATATCTGTTTTGCCTGTATGCATTTTAGTTACCACAGAATCTCCTCTAGACTGCATTATCGGCGTTGTTGCTTTCTGACAGTCTTCCCATAATAATGCCGAAACAGTCATCGGAACAGAACTTTTCATCCAAACGTACGATTGATCTTTCTTCGTTGCACTAGTGCGAACAACATCTCTCTAGCGCACATCTCCTATCGCTTGATCTAACAATTGACATATTAAATTCGTCTTTCTGAGCAATTTCTAGAATTGTAGTTTTTCAAGCATTTTTTTTATTCCACTGGCGTAATCAAAGGACTACAATAGTTATCTTCGCGCAAGCTTTGTCGACCATCCCTTCAGGGAACAGACACAGTCTTCTTTGAGTTTCAGACGACCTAAGTTCGATCACGTTGAACTTGGGCTTGATTGTTTCTAGGTTTCCAAGGCCGACCGACAAAAAACTATCGTTTAAAAAGAGTGCCTTTATGAAAAAAATTACTTCTGGGTTTAGTACTAATCGATTACTTACACCGGGTGCTTCTTATTGAATATTAAGAACCAATTGGAGTGATGAACTCTAATTGACTGTTTCCGCTTAGTTACAGGTAATCAGCAATAAAAGTTGGTGGCAGAGTTGCCCACTATTAGCGACTGGGTTGACTAAAGATCATAATAAAAAAAAGGTAATTATGAAGCCTTTGTGAACGCGTCAAGATCAGTTGTCTTTCCTGGGTATTAGGCAAACGACTGCACCATATGCCAAAGCCATATTTTTAAAGTCAAATGTCGAAAATATAACTCTATAAGAGTAACACAAAGTATCTGTTACAACGACTGGAACATTGATAGCAATATCCCACATTGTCATATCAGTTAACTCAGTGTTTTGTCTTCTAACTACTGTTATACAAAATACCAAATCAAACATTTCAGTCAGTTTTGCTTTTCCTGACACTTTATTTAAACTTCGTTAGCTGATAGCTGCGGGTCGCATAACATTGCTTACACCTATCTGGTTGAGTGTCCCCTCGAAAAGATCTCAATCCCGTACATATATCACGTTCAAAGTATATATTTTACACATCCATTTCGTAATGCACATATGACATCATGCAACGGTTTACAGGATTGAGTAACTGACCAACAAAAATGCCACCAGCCATTTATTTCAATGATTTTAGCAACGTAAATCCTATCCTTCAGAAAATTATACGCTTTTGTTTTCCCCAACTTCGGCATTTTTCAAATAAGTTCATATGTTTCATGAATTCATTAATCATTCGGATCACTTAGCATTGTACCTACACGCTATATCTATTGGTTCTCATATCCTATATGTTAAGTCCAAGTAAATCCCATCATCTCCAGTTCCCGTGGATTTTAGTTGATGCTTTCTAGATGACGGTAATAAAAAGTGGTAGGATGGAGGCAAATAAAAACACGCGTGAGCAAGACGAGTAGTAGAGGCAGGGTATCAAGGGTAGGCAAAAGTCTACAGACATGAAAAATCGTGATGGATAATTCATCTTAGAAGACCCTGAGAAACTTCAGATGTGCTACTTTCTAATTATTGTTACGTGAATTTTCATCATTTTAATTATTTGCATACACTATTGGCGATCATGTTATAAGTAAAACCTATTTTACAAAGCCAACAAGCAGGTGATGGCAGCATAAAACGGGTAAGAATCATAATGCTATCCTTATGTACGTACGGCTC
Source organism: Tropilaelaps mercedesae (assembly GCA_002081605.1). Lineage (NCBI taxonomy): Eukaryota > Metazoa > Arthropoda > Arachnida > Mesostigmata > Laelapidae > Tropilaelaps > Tropilaelaps mercedesae. The sequence goes on from MNPL01001342.1 coordinate 30,538, forward strand.
AAACAAAATTAAAAATGCATGCATGTCTGGCATGAGAAGAAAACTTGTGCAAGGGGAAACGAAAGCATATTTAGTCAAAAAAAATTCCAAAACTGAGTTGAGAAATATGCTGCCGATGGTAAAAACAGTCGATATTGTTAGCTGGTCTCAAGTACAAAAAAGATTGAAATTTTCGCGTCACATACAGGGACAATTCTAGCAATATGGTAAATAAATTGACCGAATAATCGGGTATACTTCTCTTTTCAGAGGGATAATTTTTGGGAATGCCACTGGGTTGTGTTGGCGAGGTTCCGTTAATCAGAGGTCTAGCATCAACTGCTACAGTAATTGGTGGTACGAAGAGATAGTTTTGATGGGACTCAGATGCGAAATTTAGAGGCCGCAGGTTGTCAATTAGTCGATCAGCTTTTTTGATTTGAAATACCTGGGAACGTAAAAGAAACGTAAACTCATTGCATGCTGAAGAAGTTTATGAGGTACAGTTAAACATAAAAAATTTCATTGCCTTCGTTACTAAATTATTTGCTAAAATTCTGCTCCCTTTGTTTTTAGTGTGTTCAATTCCTATGTAGAAATGCCAATATTTCGAGCCGTTTATAGGAAAGCATTTTACCTTCGTAAGTAGATAATTTGCCAACCGACTAGACCAAGCAGGCAGCACATGCCCAGAATGGATGAATAGAGGACGCGGTTAGATGTTGATTCATTAGTATCACGCATCTCCTCTTCTCGTTGGCGCATATGTGCGAAGTCTTCAGGTGTTTTGGTAACAAGTCCGAAAAATAAGGTTTACGCAGATTACGAACGTTAGAAAAACCTGTTGATTCCATAATAGAAAAAAACTAAAATTTTCCAATTTATTTAAGAAATAATGCACTGACTCGTTAATCAAAAAGAATTATGATGCTTATAATTATAAAACTATTATAAAACCTTACTGTGGAGATCACGCGAGCTTAACACATATACTAATAAATTATTATTTAGAAGGTCTCTATCAGAATCCGCGCAGACGAATCCACAACTAAAAGGATATATGCAGCTTTGTATTAAATGTAACTGGCTGCACACGGCTAGTGTCATGTGAGTTACATGTGATCGCACACACACAAATATTAGAGCCTACAAATATTAACATAAGCTATCGATTGTGTAATAGGAACAGCTCTCGATGATCTAGCGCAAAAGAAGAATTCTTTAGAATCGTATAATACTAAATATAAAAATAAAACACACACTAATAGTTTATAAACTCTGAGGAGAACTAACTTATATAAAATAGACGCATATACCCCTCGTAATATCTAGATTAGATACAAAACAGGTCACTGCTGCCTTGGCAAATACACACGCACACAGAATCTTTACAAAAATGAACCGTACAGAGGAATTCAAAGGCCAATCAACCATAGCTTAAGCTAACATTAAGCTTGTCAGAATATTTTATTCGTTTTCCTTACCCACCTTTGACAATATTCTCGCTGAGATCTTCTAGTTGCTGCAGTTTCATCTCTAGGGGTTTGAGCTTTTCAACCTCAGCGATCTTGTCATAATTGATGGCCTCAGCTCCATGCTTTAGATTAAGCTGCACTTCACGATCTTGTCCCTGCACACCGGGAGGTAGCTTCGTAATGAAGCATACCTAATCAAAGCAACAGGACAAGGCATAAACAAACGTAAGTAGTTTGCAGTGAAATTAGTCTGGGTTAAACGAAATGCCGTTCTATTTCCTAGTCATGTTTTATTTCAATTGCTGCCTGTATCCAAACACGGTAGATTTTTTATTTTCAAATCGTATTCAATTGACTTCTCATCAAGGTTTATGTACCTCGAAGACGTCGTACGTGTCCGTCGTAAACGCGAATTTGCCCTTGTCGCCATGAATATTCTCACGATGTGCCAAAACATGGCCATTTGTATCTGTCACCTGTAATACATTATTAAAAACATTACATTACATTATTAACATTGTATACAATGTTAAACTGCAACCCAAGAGCTGCTTATATACTACTGCAATAATTCTTCGTCTCTTTGTTGATACCGCAAATCGTTGTTTCTACAGCTAGACCTGCTGGAAGAGAAACGCGCCGTTGCGTTCAAACGTATGTTCCCTTGTACGTCTTCTCTCGATTCGAAAAAGCGTAGATTGGAGCACAAAACTTATTCCAACCTCAACCAACTTTAACTCTATTAATTTTCACTACGATAGAAATTCGACAACGCCGAAAGTTCGGTTTATGAGATTTCAATAAATGACACTAAAAACCGTATAATTATGCAATGCCATGTCTTTAAAACAAGTTCTTGTTTAGTATATATTTGGGTTTTCATTGGGCATAATCGGAATGTTGGATATGCAAGATTTTGGAACACCCTGCCTTGGATAATAGCTAATATTAGGCATAGCTTAACAATAGAACGCACTTTGCTAGTTGAAGTTCACACTTTGACGCAACCATTGACTATATATTACACTATATCACTTTTTTAATCAATGCTGAATCGCTTCTAGCCTTAAGTATAAATCAGTACCTTAAAGTATAAGTCACACATACTTCGTCAAGGAAAATTGAATTTGCACAAATCACTTTATAAAGACGTAACAATGGCTATGCCAAATGTGAAACAGAGCATTGCTTACCAAGCTTTCTTTAGCTTTTTGCACTCCGGAAACAACTCGAAAATCTAAATTGCCTAATTATATAGTGCGCTAATGTTGACTGATGGTCAGCTTTAAAAAATATATATGTATTCTTTTTAAATATTTTTTTAGACCCTACTTATTGTGGAATGCTTTACAATTGGCTCAAAGTGCAAACGTTTTCTATAATAATCTTGTGCCTTCATCAATATATTATTAGTGCGTAAAAATATGTTATTAGCACGTCTATATCTATCTGTTTATCTGGATATCTATTGAATCGGGGCTCATAACCTGTTGACGCATATCTTAATATACATATTATTATACTTAATATACACCGCTAGTGTATCTTTTTTGATTTCAACTATCCATAACGCGAGTCCTAAACCTGCTGTAATTATATTCCTATTGAAATTCATAAACATAGCATGCCTTCTATCTATCGAGTGCTCATCAATTTGACGCGAGTAGATGTTCCATTTCAATTCCTTTTTCTTATACATGACAACTTTGTATATTAGTATTTAGTTCATCGTACGAAAGCACGTAAACAATACTCACGATTAAATCAGTTTTATGTCCCGGCGAGTCTGACAGAGTATACTCGCCCGAAACCAATACACCCTTCAGAACTTCTTCTTTGATACATCGTTTAGAGTTAGGTTTCAGATAGAAGGTGATTCCCTGAATCTGGTGTGCAACGAACATTACCACCAAGATTTGGTGGAGCCACCGCATATCTCAGTTTTTCCCTCCTGGATAATAACCACCTAAAAAACCGAACGAACACCAGAACTCCGCACTTCAAGTCTCTCCTCTATCTACGTCTGTGACGTGTTAGACAGGACGAAGAATTGCAAGCCGGCCAGCTGACAGCCGACCGTAGAAGAAGCTTCGACCCCATCAAAAATATTGTCTAATGCTCATTGCCTAGTATTGCATCGCGAATGGCCGTACAGTTGCAAGTCGAAGTTTTTACATAAATTAATTAACAAAATAAACCTTTCCTATTTTAGTTTTGAGCGTAATTACGGTCATTTAATCCTTGCTAACTTTGGGGAGTGCTATCCTGAATTTAATGCCTCTAAAATCCAGGACGATATAAGTATTGTAGAAATAGATACAACAAGAATATTTAGTTGTACTAAAATGATCGATTTAGTACAATTAATTATTGAACAGACTATAATATTGCTATTCCTTTACATTACAGTCTAATATATAATTAGCAAATCTTTATCAAGCTTCCGCTGTTAGCGCTCTTAGTGTGTAATTAGTGTAGTGTAATTAAGCAAAGCCAATCAACAATCCATCAATATTCAACAATGTTTAAGCATTTTTACTAATAATTCGTAAGCACAGAACAGACTCAGTTTGAATCCAAATTGAGCTCAACACGAAAAACACCTTAAAGGAAAAACTCTACGAGGTCGTGTGTCTACAAAAGTTAATCTGTTTCGAGTCGAGGCTTCTATGCTTTGACTTGCAATCGGTCGGATACGCCATTACCGGCATCTCATAAGAATTATTTTTGTTATTAAAACGAATATTCTGTGTAAGTGTTGTTGGTGTACCGCGTAACTTCGGCTTCACTAAAGCTAGTTTCGGTGGGCATGGAATAACGGAAATCTACTACAAATTCGTTACGTGTAGGATTGCACCACGGAAAAACCAAGAGCAGAGGCTAGGATTCTCACCATGCTTTTTTCGAGCCTTTTAAACTATTTAACTTCAGTGAAGACGAATCTTTAGAAGAAAAAGTTGAAACCTTTTATATACATCAAATTTTGCAATACAAGGGTCAAAATATCGGGCAGTGACTTGATCCACTATTTGTTGCAATCTCGCTATGACATAGAAAATTCGCAATTATAATGTCATTAATGTTCCTACAATAATGAGTTGTAAAAATAACAAAACACCTGTTTATTTCCATTAGGGCAAACTTCGTTAAAGTTCTTTTACCACTTACAAAAGTGGTCAGTCAGCTAGCCGATGCACTTTAAATATTATAATAATAGACTAACAAATAGTCTGTAAAAAATAGCCAATGGAGAAAATTCGCAAAACATGCGATGTACAATATAACCGTCTAAAATGTATCTGACACTTGACAGATACATCAACGAATAAATGAATTGGTTTCTTTGTCACTGTGACAACGCTTTCGAAAAGTAATCGCACACTTGCTGTGTTTTGCCAATACAGTAAAAAAAAGTGTTATTGAGTAAGACGAAATTGGCATCGATTACTGAAGAAAGTTGGAACCAAATCTTCTTGATAGTCCGTTAGATAAGACGAAGTTAAGGAGCGTCTGCCCCATTTACCCACTTTCCGATTTAGCTTGTCAGAGTAAATGAATGCCTGATTAATTCAGTGGTAAACAGAATAGAATAGTCCGGCAGCGGATTTCGGTATGCAAGCAGGTCACTAATGGCCTGTTGCCTTAATACCTAAATCATCGGTGAATGCGCGCACCTCGAACGTTCTAGAGGTGTTATGATAGTACCGATTCATAAACCAGGACATACGTCAGACCCGGTTAATTACCGCTTGGGGAACGTCCTCCCGGCACTTCATAAAGTGTTTTAGAAGGTATTGGTTTGCCAAATGACATAATACATAGAGTAAAAGTCTCCTCGGTTATATGACGAGTGTGCTTTCAGCAAGCGCTGCAATAATTTCCAAGCTACGTTGTTTATTAAGCGAAGGAAAGGGCGTGGGTTGAACTCAATAAAAACTTTGCTCAGCGGTTTGTTGATCTCCGCCGGGCCTTTGACAGGTTTCACTTAAATGTTTTGTTTATAAAGCTCGTTTAACTAGGTTTTAAAGTTTCTACTCTAAAGCAGGTACTGTTGTACCCCACAAATAGATGGCAGTTTGTGGAGTTCGTGGGGTAATCACTTAAACTCCTTAGCTGTTAATATGCCGCAGGGGTTTTCCATGGACCCGTTGTGTGTTTCATAAATAACATGCGCGAGCCTTTAAGAACGCAGCTGTCGTCGATGCTGATGATATCAGTATTATGTACGTAGGCAAACCAACATCCGTGGACCATGAGGTTATTACTCTAGATCTCTTACTTATCAAATCATTGTAAGGGCTGTTAAAATCAAAATTAGTCCAAATTAAAATCATTATATTTAAGAAGAGATGGAGTATTATTCTACCCGAAACAGGTTTTGGGGAGTCAGGTGAAGGTTAAGCTTGTTTTCCTATCTCGGACAAGGTCGCATGCAAGTGACGTGTGAGTGGTGTGACGTGCACATGGACGTGGTCTGTGCTGACCTCGACAGTTAAGAGACTGCGGGCACAAACTGGATAGAGTCGACTAAGACTGTAGAGGCGTTCAGCTTTTCCTCCTCCCCAGGGAGATTAGGCTCACTGACAGTATGCCGATGCAGCGTTTTACTTCTTTCCCTGTGAGTGAAGAAGGGAGACTGGCCATCCCCGCTGGAATAATTGAGGCGATAAATGACATATTGGCCGATTTGGATGGACCCAACACATCGTAATTACGTTATGCCCACTTGTCCCCTTAGGCGTAACAAGCGAACTTGGCCAAGCTCAAGAGCGGTGAGGCGCAAGTCACATTTTTGCATGCCTGCACGTTCATCGGGGCAGAATAGCCTGAACACAGTTTACACGGTTCTATAATCTGAGCGAGTCAATTTTGCCGAGGCTCTGTTTGTGACTCTGCTCCGACAGAGTGATAAGAAGGGGGACGAAGTAGTCTGGCCAAGGACACAGACGGAGTGTCGAGGGCTGGGCAGCCCTGAGGCCAGCCTGAGATGGGGGCCCCAACATTCTGGGCTACTGAAAAAATAGGGAAGAACGGTCGTAGTATGACGAGAACCATTGTTTCTACGGTTGCTCTGGGTTGGGCCTAGTTTGGCCTCATCTGCTCGCTGATCAGGCAGCTTTGAACGAAGTGTGTAACTGCTTACTGATAAAGAACATACCGACGCTATGTTATATGACGAGCGGTGAAGGACTACTCGTGGCGGGGAAGATACTGGAATTTCTGGTCCGAAAGGCCTTGTCGCAAGGTTATTTAGATCGGAAGCGAAGTAGAAGGGAAGGTACAGGGCTCCCAACAGCAGACAGGTCGCGGATTTATATTAATAAAAAAACGCTCGCTTTCTACGCCAACAGCATTAGGGTTCCCTTTTCTCTTTTTATAGCAGTACTTAAAATGCCTTGGATGAGCTAAGCTCAACCTGACGAACTAGAACTCGCGAGAAAATTCTGGCCTTGGCCGGTATTCGTTTCCGAAGCTTTTTGCATTGCCTCCAGACTGTAAAGTTCGTCTCACACGAATACCCGAGATAGACTTGTTCAAGAATGGATGGTCACCCTCAACTGTGGGTCTACACCGATCTTTCACAGACACAATTAGGAGTGGTACCGGGACATTGTGCCAGGCAAAACACACACACAGGATGGCACGCTGCCAAGTTTTCGCGGTCGAGGAGAACCTCTCCGATAGTAGACCTCATAGACTTTTGGGGCCTCAGACACATCTGGCAAGAAGATAACCAATGGCTGCCAGGTAGTGGTGGAACATGGAGATTCAGGTGGCTAGTATTTTTGCGGTAAGTTCCGACGACGAACTCACCGCCGTCCTCAACATTTCACATTTGGCCAACCCTACCGACATAGCGATGGTAGTAACGGCTGAAAACGCGGATTTACTACGTATGCATGCGAACGCTACCTTGGACGCAATAGTCCTATGGATGGAGATGCACGGCCTGTAATTGGCGCCTTTCAACAACGACATATTCTGTTAATCGGGCGTAAGAAATGCCCGCCAGTCAGGCAGGCAGCTCGATCCAACTGGTCCGCATTGCAAGATACCCAGGAGTACCCCAACTAACTTCCAACAGGTATGCCTCACCTGAGGTTTTCGGTGACCCAGGCAAGTGGGGCGGCAGCTTATATTAGCAGGATCCTTCCTAACATCAAAGAGTAAGCGACGTCTGCTATGGCTATCGCGGGATCCTCCGTGCTTTTTGGCGCACCGTGTGGACATGCTTCATACAACTGGCGACATAGGGTGACACCTCTCTAAAGACTAAGCGACGTCTGCTATGGCTATCGCGGGATCCTGCGTGCTTTTTGGCGCCTCTCTGCCACGCCCAGGGCTACCGTACAATGAGTAAGACACCAATGCTTGTGTTAACTGACTCAATAGCATGGGACCCCAAAACTCAGGACATAAACGACTCTGGGAAGATTCTTTGAAAAGGAGAGACAACGTCCCGCGAGGAAACACTCAAATGGCAAGAACGGTGGAATTTTATACAAGAGGGTCAGTCGGGCGCAGCAATCAAAGAGAGCATACCGTGCACCGAGACTTGGTTACAAAAATGGAGCTCGATGCCCTACTTTGTAACCAAGCTTTTCACCAAACACGAAAACTAAATATGGCAAGTACTTGCAATACCTTGACCTTGCGATTATGAATGTCTCTGAACAAACGCCAACGACACGGCGAATTATATTCTCTTCCATTGGACATTTTTTAGCGACCACAGAAATTCGTTATAAAGCCTATTAATCAAGACAACCTGGGACCTCGTACACATGTGCAAGGACAAAAGCAGTTGGTTGGGAAAAGCAGCCTTCGTAGAGCAAGTGCTACAGGGAGGAAGCTGATGCAAGCTGGACAAGGCGGACAAAATAAATTGAGTCTTGCGTTACTCACTTGTCGGGTTGACGGACAGAATTTCGGGACAAGCAGCGTCGGATGTGGCGGCAAGAGACAAGATTATGGGATTCTGCGTTTGCGGTCAAGTAAGATTATTTGGAGCCTTAAAACAGTAATGGAATTGGCTCTAATGCTTCTGGAGCGCCCCCAGACAACTAAGCTATAAGCTATTTCTGAAAAAATGTGTAAGCATCCACGCGCCTAGTTGGGTAGCTCAATTTTCACAGAATTTTGAACTTGGCCATACAACGCATTGTAGAACTACTAACTTAGTAAATTTTCTGGGGTCTTATTTGCCTCAACTCATGCGCAAACCATTGTTTGTGTTTTGAAGCGGGTCCTGCTTTAGCTTTAATTTCTTTGCTAGAAAATATGCATTGGATATCCCCAATTCCTTTGGTAAATATATTTTGCTGCTCGCGTCAATAACAAATCGTCTCGTTTTTTAATTGTTAGTATCGGGCTGAGCCATTTGGAGCAGTCCAGCGTGCTAACGGATATTTGTCTAAAATAATTACGTAACTTGGTGCAACCGCGCAATTTATACCTAATTCAAAAAAACCACTGAAAATATAGTCTTTATTAGCGATTTTGGTGCAGATTGTATATTTATGTAGAATCCATTACATGTAGAACCGGAAGCTAATTTTTTTTCTACCATGTAGTTATAGCAATGAGAAAGGTCTTCTTAAGTATTAAAAAAAGTGACGCCTATGCAACTATAAACATTAGAAAAAAGCCGCAATGCACATGCAACAGAATATTATAGATAGTTTAAATTGAACTAAAACGTTTTGCTCTCTTTTTATGGCACGTTCTGTTTTTGTATTTTCATCTCATATCAAAGCCTCTGTAAATTGAGTGGTAGTTAGCGAAAATTGAACGTCCGATATGGTTTGATACCGCATGACGGGGTGCATTAAGCGAGTCATTTTATGCCGTAGCTTTCGTTTGACCGTAGACCATTGCAGATCTAGTTGCAGCGAAAAGTATTACGAATTATTTTAGCAGGTAGCCAATCAATTTAAAAATTGCCACATCATAAGTGTATTTTTCCTATTTTTCTGTTTCTGAACTAGTTAGATTGAATGGAATATCTTACAACAAAATGTTTTTAGGGTCTTAGCTGAAATAGTTTTTGAAAACATAAAAGAAACATATGGTATACCATTTATAGTTGCATAATATCACGCAAGTGACATTCAATGGCTGTTGAGTATTGTGTGTGTTGAGTATAATGTGTGTGTTTCGATGTGTTTGAAAGAAACGGAATAAAAATATCTTTTTTACCTTAGGCGCTTTGCTTTTATAAAACTAGAAGGATTAAGTAACTGCTTATAAAAAATAATATAATGTTCTACTTCTGCATTTGACTCTTGATAGGACCTTTCTATTGGATTTTTTTAGAGGTGAAAATCGAGCATAACGGCAAATCGATGTTGTTTCATCCATGAGGATTAAGTTAGTACAGTTTACAATACAATAAAATATCCGCTAATCAACAGAATTTTTACAATGTTTTAATATTTTTCTGGTGCATATTTATTAATAAGCAGACAAAGCTAAGACTGTAGTTAATTGCTATGCTAGACAAAGCATCAAGCTCATTGTGGTTTGCTTATATCTTGAATTTTCTGTTGAAATTTTGAGCTAAATTTAAATTCTCCCGCTACTTATGATGCAGAAGCTGCTGCTGAGTGCTCGGAGCGCCACCTGGTGGAGCCTCATGGTGGCCAAGTTCTCCACACAGTCAAGTTAGCACGACGTGTTCACTTCAACAGAAGCCTCAAAACGCGGTGCACTATCCATAGCAGAATTTAACTATCACCATGCGTCGTGAACGTTCTTTTATCATGGTTAAGCCTGACGGCGTTCAAAGGGGGCTAGTCGGCGACATTATATCCAGGTTAGTCACTGAATAGAACATACTCAGTTATATTTGCTGAGTACTTTTCCGGCATTGTCACAGCACGTGCACTCAGAAACAGTGCAATGGTTATGTATTATCGTGCGGTGGTTGAAAGCCGATGTGTATCATTTCGCTAAAAAATGAATCTTTCGCTATTTGTAAAACGTAGTACACTTAGTTTTAAAATTTGGAAACATGGCAACATCTAATCTGACTCCATAATGACGTATGTTCAGTTAAGAGAAATCAGATCTTATCTTTCCTTGGTCATTGAAGCAGTTTTAAAAGGGAGGGCGTGCCGTCTTGCAAATTTATGGCATATTTTAGCAGTCGAACGGTCGAATTTGCATTGGTTTGTAGTAAGAAAACCACTGATCTAACTATTCATTCCAATCACTTGATTAGCGTAACTTAGGTTAGTTACATTAATTGGGAAGATCTGTGATTTTCTACATAGGCAGTAACCCCTAAATGCATAAATTCAGTTTGCTAAATTTTCTTGACTACATTTATTATAATGTTAGTAGATACCACTCTGGTTTACCTCCGAATGGGTATCATACGATGGAACGCTCCACCAAGCCCACTGTTGGACACGTCGGCCCTATTTTATTGACCTTGTGGTTTCACCCCTACAGCTTAATGGTGGCCAACGAATGGCAGAGGACGGCAAAGGAACATGTGTCACCGTCTATTTATCAGTTGGGCTATTTTGTGAATGTTTGTCAATTTATTATTGAACCCAATGGATTACGATAAAACATAGGAACCTCAATAACCGGCATAACGCTGTGACCAAACCAAATAAAATGTTACTAGCGTTTCCATAGAAAGCCTTAGTGCAATCTGCCATTATTTTTGAAGCGCGGCTTATGGAATCTGTCATATAAAAATTACATTCTTTTAGGGTAAAAGGCTTTATCTCGTCGCAGGTAATTGGTGTCCATTTGTTTTTTACCACCTGGTCAGCGTTTCTAAACTGTGGACCTATCTAGTACCTAATTTTTTTCAGATTAAATACACTACCATATTGGAAGGAGACGCCCAGACATTAGGACAAATTTTTTATAATCAACCAGTCTTCTTTGCTTCACCTCGCTTTCTTCCTGATTTATTTTCACAGAACAGAATAAGATTGCAGACTATGGAATGATTATTATCATGGTCTATTTATTTGTTAATTGAGTAATCAAAACAAAAGCTAATTTAAATGCTAACTAAAAATTCTAGAGGTTTTAGCACCATCCATGATGTTAATGAAAAATAACGGGAAATAGTGCCGTGTAATTACGTGTGTGTGACAGCGTTGTTAGCCAATGTGTCGCACTTGATTTTACTAGTCAATGCATTTATAGAAGAACCTTATCATTTTTTTTTTTTGATTTTGTATTTTCAATTTTAATTTGTATTGTCGTTGCGTAACGTAGGTTTGAAAAAAGGGGCTACAAGCTGGTGGCGATGAAGATCATGCAGGCTTCCAAGTTACTGCTGGAAAAACACTATGCTGAACTCGACGGAAAACCTTTTTTCAAGGGTCTCGTCGAGTATATGGCATCTGGACCGGTCGTTCCAATGGTGTGGGAAGGTCATGACATCGTTAATACCGGAAGGAAAATGATCGGTGCGACAAATCCACTCCAGTCTGAACCTGGCACTATTCGCGGTGATTACTGCATACAGGTGATTTTATATCGACCTCTTATTGGCTGTAATACAAGTGTTAAGTTTATTAAATAAATTGTCAAAATTAAAGTGGCACAGTTCTCACTTCCAAACATAGCCTCATAAAATGAGCAAAGGTGGACATTTCAAAACGTACTTGATTTTTGGTTATTGGTGTTAACCTATACGAAGTCATATACTCCATTTATTGCCAACAAGTATCTCCCTGTTTCTGGATTAATTGATTTTGCAACTAACATAAACCTTATACGATTTGTATCTGCTTCGTGAATGAATCAAACCAGCGACGATCCTATGCGATGTGTATCCAACGTTCTTAAATGAACCGAACTTGTATACTTAAGTATAACTTACATAATCGTCTTTAATCTGTATCTATTTTATATAATCAAACTAGCATTGATTCTATATGGCCTGTTTCTCTGTCATAACAACTAACATGAACCCTTATACGATTTGCATCGTATAGGGTTCATGATATAAGTTCATTCGGCTCAAACCGCTACTAATAAAGCGGTTTGAGCCGAGTGCGTATAAAACAGAAAAGTGATCCAATCGATTCCGAACAGGGCCAAGTGGCGAACACTCACATTTAATGTGTTTTAGTATGAGGTTGTTTGAGTGACCTGTGTGATACTTGTCATCCGTAGGGAGCACCCCTCCGTTTGTTATTAACTTTTCTTTATTATTAACATTATTAACTTTTTGTTATTAACTTTTTGAGAAATATTTTGGTTAAGATAATTCCTGGTATTAGCACATTAACCTGGTACAATGCATATGTTTGGTGCTGGTATAGGTCGGCCGTAACGTGATTCATGGCTCAGACTCGATTGCTTCAGCTGAGAAAGAGATTAACCTGTGGTTCGAGCCGAAAGAAATAGCCGACCACAGTAACTGCGCCGAGAGCTGGATCTACGAGTGAAGTGCAGATCGCAGTAAGAACAGTTGAAATATTCAAGTTTTGGACTCCCATTGAGGCAATTCACCTCTCTAAGAATAGTGTATATAAATAATTGGATAGCAGGACAATAAATGATTTTACCCATTACATTACGTAAGCCATTGGAAAGTAAATTTTGTCATTCTCTAGTTGAACCACCATGCTTCAGAAACTGACCGTATTTTATTAGAAATTTATTCCATCTTTAATGTCCAAAGTGAACAGAGTTAAAATAAGGGATCATGAATTTGCAGAAAACTAGCAGATTTGCAGACAGTAATAACATCACAATTCCACGATCACGATCACAGTAATCACTTCATCGAGCTATGCAGCTCCATGCAGTCGTAGGACCCAGTCATTGGGTCCTACGACTAGGTGTAGAGCCCTACTGTGGGTGTAGAACCCGACCGTGGGTATAGTAACCTTGAAGTCTATATGGGTATAGCACCCTTGAAGTCTATATAATATAGAATCGATGGTCGAGACTGACGACATGTGGAAGAACATGCATGAGAAACATATGGAAGATGTCCCTCAAGGCCATGATTCAAGGGCCAGCTTGCCTTAGAATTGCCTTAATTTTGACCAATTAGGTGGATCCATTAGGATTAGGTGGAAAGATCTAATTAGTTGGCGGTGAAAGTTTTACCTTTTTGATGACGCTTGAAGACCCAGCGGGTAAACCTTTCACATTACGAAAACCCTTGACTATTGACCCTAGACTGATATTTCGATGACATGGTTCACTAAAATAGTAACAAGAATAGGCGAAGTCAGTAATTCTTACTTCTGCCACGAGAATAGGTGGTGCATGATGTTCGGAAATCGCCAGATGTGGTTCTTGGTCCTTGACTTCAACGGATGTCCGGAATCCATTTTCGTCTGCAAGTAGTTAACAACGCGGTGACTACTTAGCTTCTGTTACCCCGTGCGTGCTCAGCTTAATTGCGGGACCACCCGACTCCTCGTGGAACGATAAGCCTTCGTTGTTGGCGTATGCAAATGCATAGTTGCCCTTGCTCTGCGAAGGTACTGCGGTCATGCTTGTTAATTATATACAAACCTACACCAGTTCATTTTTAAAATCTGAATAAACTGAGGCTGGACACTAATGTTAAGATTTACTAGCTATTTATATTTAATTACGTTTAGTTAAAATCAACCTGTAAAAAATATGCATTTTTTGTCGCAGCAGTCGCATTGGCCTTCACGAAGCTTTCCGACTTCATAGAATTGTAGTAAGACAATAGTTTTAAGGAGAAACAGATAACGCTATACACTTTAGGGACGGTCAGAAAAGTCTTACACATTTTCTACGTGACGTGGAAGTCAATCCTCTCGCAGTAACACTTCTCCATATGTTTATGTGAGTCGCTCATGTAAAGTGTATTAGACGCCAGCCAACTAGCGTTACCCGCATAACTTGCGATCTATAGAAAGTTCTTCTATTGCTTCCGACGTTCAATTAAGGGAGAGAGATTAGACAACCGTTTCTTTATATTCAATGTCAAGCAAGATTTTTTGCATTATTTGTAGTGGTTACAAGGAGCCCTGAAATTAGCCCGAATATTCTCAGTTTTAAGCGCGCTCGCGCGACAAAAGTTCTTAATCAGTGGTCTTAACATACGCAAACGTTGCAGTCATCACTATCGACCGATATTAAAGCGATCAGCTCTCTTCCCGTTTAAACAGAACGCGCAGATGTTTCTGCAAAGTGAACAGTGTTTAAGTATAGTGTCCATGTACAGCGAATAGTGTCGTTTTAGAAATATTACAAGCTTACTAATGCTGTCTTTATTTGCACTAAACCAAATGCGTTATGCCAAACGATGTTGCGGGGCCGATACTCCACAGAACAAAGAATAATGATGCACGAAAAGATCCGCAAGGAGCTAACCATCGAAAGTATCGTTCAAACCATGCTGAAAAGCGAGGATAAATAAAACGCAGTTGCAACGTTCATGGAGAAGGTCGTGAGACTGACGAAGAAGAGCAAAGTGGTCCGCAAAACCATGAAAAGACAAACGACTTGGTACTAGCTCTACTTCTCAGCAACAGAAGCCTTTTCGAGCTGATGTAATAGGAAAAGTGGTTCTAGGTTATTGGTTGGAAAGGTCGTTTTGATAAATGAGGGCTATATACTGTTGGCCCAAATTGTGTATATTTGGCTGTTGCATGTCAATAAACTTGCCGATTCAATTGGTACTTGGGGTTCGCGGCCAACCTTAACCCTAATTAGAGTATATGCGTCAGGTTCGCTAAAACCGATGTTCATAACATAACTGTTATTTTACAGAATCATGGTCATTCATATCATATCACAGTTTATTGGCGAAGCTGGAATTTACACGAAGCTTTAGTTCTTACAATGAAAAAGATACATATTTGGACAGTACTACGTTTACAGCCTTTAGGCACAATGAAAAGATAACATCTGACCTTTAGGCACAAGCTCATCTTGCCCGATCTTGTCAAGCGAATAGTTAATATACATTGAAAAACTGTTAACGATACTATAAGGTACTCTTAACGGGTTTATCAGTTCTTCGTTTTAAACCCTAACGATCATAGAAACAATAGACATAGTCCTCATATTCAAGTAGCACCGCCACTGTTTTATCCATTTTTACAGTCTGATTTTTACACCTCTGGGAACGGAACGCAGGCACAACAAGTATACACAATAGTGTAGTTAACCCAAGATGGTACTTACGTCTTCTGAATGATAGCTTCTATCCAAATTAAGCTGAACGGCATAAATAAAATAGTATGTTGCTTTGGCCATAAGCGCCAAGGTTTCCGTCAAGTTCTTTCTCATTTTAGTGCTGTGGTAAGGCTGCTTTGGGTGGTGCCGCTGTGCCCAGCTGAGCCACACTTGTCAGATCCTTGTGTGAGCCCAAACCTTACTGAACCTCAACCAACGGACGGACAGTTTTTATACAACGGTGAATGTCATACTGGCACAAAACCGATATCTCCGTCTTGTCCAGTGTTTATGTTTTTGCTTACTAAACATTTTGCATCAAAAAATTATTTAGTTTTAACTACTTTGGGTTAAGGTAAGCAGTTTCAGAGATAAGTGCAGTAAGGGATAACTTGCAGTAATATGCAAGTTAACCCGAACTAATAAGAAGACTTATGTTTGCATGGATATTTGAAAGTTGGTCAGATTACTGCCGTGACCACAGCGCTAACATCAATGTTGGACGACATGAGTTAACTTCTCTTCCAACGAGTAAACGGCACACATCACAAAATAGCGAGGAGGGGTTGACAAGAGACATATCTCTGATGAGAAGACGAAGAGAGACATACATTGACGAAAAAACCGGAAGTTGTTACATATATCGTATTCTTAGTGTCCGGCTGTATACAATAGCAAATCATGGTGTGGAGAGTTTGCAATGAGTCCGGTTTACTCCATGCAAAAGACACCACCGAGCAGTTATTTTGTTGAATAGTTGATAACCGATAAATTAATCGTCGGCTTAATAATACAGTTGATATTGTTGTTAATAAGAGACGGACTTGACTTGTCGGCTTTCAAGCAAGTTCTGCGCTACATTTCAAATAACGCAAGAGATACTGCGGGTTTTACAAAGCTGCAAGACAGAAATGACATAGACTTATTGAAGAAACCGTGTCTATGCATGCCTAATAACATCCACATAATTCCTCATATGCAGGCGCCAGACTTCAGAGCGGTATAAATAGTTACGGATCATAATATTTTTGTAAATATTATTGTTAAATTTAGGAGATTTTATAACAAAACACCTAAAGTTGACTGAAAAACACATGTTGATTTGAATCGAATAGCTTGTGAGACGCTAGAAATTTCACATACAATCGGTGAGTTTCCTTGTACAATACTAGCTATGGACCTGAGCTCCTGAGCAACAGGACGATAGTTATCGACAGATGACTTTTGGCCTTTTTTATAAACATGCGTCATAATAGACACTTTTTTTAAAGACAATACCGTCCTCGTATGACCCTGTCATGATCAAACGGAGTGGTTCCGCAAAAGCGACTGCAAGATTGTTACACAATATAAGAGGGATATCATCAGAAGTTGTACTGAATTTGAGGAACAAGTTTTTTAGTTTTTCCATAATGAGGTTATCAGTTGTTGTAACAGACTAACACTCAGTGTTATTCGCAAAAAATTGACCCGAAGCATCCAAGGGGCCATTTGTAGTACAAATCGAGGGAAAAATCATTGAATGCTTCGGTCTAAGCAAGATCGTCCGAGATGAAAATGTCATTTACATTTGTGGGGGGCAAATGTATTTTCGCGCCGTATTCTTCAGTTAGTATATCTTAAGTTTTTCTAACGTGTTGCGTCAGTGCTATAGTGTAGGTTGTATTTCATTTTGTTGAAATCAAACTGATTTCGCAGTACTGTCGCAAGACAGCTGTTGCTCTTAAGGACCTTCCGTTGCCATTTTTACTAACGAAAATTCCCCTTTGACTTGATAAAGTGCGTTCGAGTTTAATTCGAAATTAATTGAAATGTTTAAAGCCCCCGAAGCTTCCAGCTACGAATTATCTTCTTTGAGGCGATCTTAAGTCTAGATAATTAGAACCTAAATTACGAACCTCCTTATGTTTTTGATCTCACAGATGTCGAACTTAAACATAACTATTTGTAACTCCTTCCGTGTCATATTAAGGACATATAGCTGTGAACTCGATCTTCGAGGAGAAAGGCGGAAGTGAGCTAAATGGGCTTGCTCCTTTCTGTTAAGCCCTCTTAGAAATAACATCGAATACACTTTTTCCTTTCTCTCTCTCCCTCTATCGGTCCATTGACTGCTTTCATTCCTCGTTGGTGGTTATCTTTTTATGGTATCACATAGTAGCAGCGTCCTTCAATGTACATGCTTTTTATATATTCTAAGCATTTGGCACTAACCCCACAATCGTCGTGTTATGAGCTAACTTGTCAGTTGCGCACTAAATCTGCAGGGACGTTCAGGATCGCTGCAGGATCGCTGCAGTATAATCGTCACTCGTTCTGACTAGAAAATACGTCCTGAGAACTGCTAAGACAATGAAGAGGCAACAGGTCATGAGAATATAACAGAAAATCACGACAGAGAAACAACCCATAAAACATAGCAAAAGCGCACGACGATGGATTGTCGACTATGCCGTTACATTTCTGACGAGTAACTGTCAAAGTATTTGAAGAAGAAAGCGTCCAATCACTCTCACCGCCGTCTCTCCGAAGGCTATAGAACTCTGTAATGGGGCAACAGCAGAGAATAAAAATAGTAGGCGACATTCATTAAGTAGCAAAGGAAAGTTCGGTTACATTTCATATGTCATTGGCTACCCTTTATTCCTCTAATTTGTGGGCTACATAAAGTAACTTAATTATTTCGGATAACGTCTTTTTAATAAAAATGCTTAATAACGCCTTTTAAGGGTGAATCAAACTTGCTTTGATCCATGAAGTGCTTAAATAATAGAATTCATCTCGTTCTTCATATAACGCTACTTTCAACGCTATTCTGTCATTATTGAAAGGTGCGTCAAGACGGTATGTCTTATGAATATACGTGTTAGGAAAAAATCAATGAGGCGTTCACTCACTTGAAAACAAAAATCGTCAACTAACTTTTATACGCACTCGGACACCAAACAAATCCGTACAGCAAGGTGCGTGACCTTAAGCATTATCGAAAAGTAACTGCTGCAGCAGAAGGTGCTCCTACATCTGTTGCATGAGCTATAAATATGGACAGTTGTTATTAAAATAAGATGGGTGCACTTATAGGATTAGTAAATCTCATATTTGCAAAAACGCATTTATTACGCAAGTAATTATCATATGAATATATTAACGTGTTAAGTGACTCGTCTGTAATGTTTGTGTACATTCATAAAACAGCTTATATCAGGCCATTTAGAACTTACTGTTTAAACATATGTAGATATTGGAGTTACAAACAGCGCTTAAGAGAGCAACGAATGAAGTATATAAGAATGAATAACATCATGTAGAGTATTAAATTTATTGCTTATAATAAAAGACAATTATTCGTCTTGTTGCGATAACGCTGTTATTGTGATGAAACACGTTTATTTTTAGAATTCCAATAACTTCGCTCTTTTTATCATTCTCCATTTTCGGTTAAGGCCAAGTGCTACAGAAACAATATCCGACATCGTATTGATAGTAAATACCCTCACTCGTGCATACGCAAATGACAACAAAAAGTATAGATCTCGCCTTCTTGAAAAAAGTAAGGGAAATTTTCCCTTATTTTGTGCCTCCAGGATACCCATAATGCCATGTCATCTCAGCGAACAAGAAACTAATTTTTTTTTATTTGCAATAGCTTGCGAACTTAAGAGTGTTTGGCGATGGTCTAGGCTAAGCATTTAAATCAGTTAGGAAGACTAGCGGTAAGTTTGAAAGCGAGCATATGCGGAGTTTATTCATTTTAGATCAAATAGCTAAACATAAATGCCACGTATAATTCTTGCTAACAGGGATGTTTTCAGTATACATACAGGTACACATAAAATGCATAAAATCCTTTCTTTGTTCTGAGTGTTTCCACCAGATGTGAATATATAAATGAAAATGTTATAAATTTTGGAAAACTTTGGGAAGTAACGAAGGTCAAAAATTTAATCTATTGATAATCCGTAATGATAAAAAATTATTTCATTAGCACAGCACTGCGCAACAAATAAGCTCCCAGAGCTAAATCGCTAAGGCTATTTTACATCCATTTGTAGCAAACGCATGACTAAGTCATTAAGGTAACACATTACAGACGCCTTTTGTTAAACACGAATTCCGATTTAACAACGCAATCTACCTTTAAGGTAAATATTATTATTATCAAAATATGATTAGCACTATAAGTAGGCGTAAATGGTGTACAAAAATATCTAAATTCTATTAAAGCTATTAAACAGCCGTGATAAATGTAATATATTTAAATTACAAATTCAACAAGTATGTCAAATGATAGCTGTATTTGACAGCGTTCAAATATATGTTCTGCAGTCGAGAGTTGAAGCTTTAAGCTATTCCGCTGATAAAGTGTGCGTATTACTTTTACGCCGAAGTGAGTATATATTAATTACTGTACTTGATAATGTTTTTTTCGTTCCATTGTCATGCCACTGACATTTATCGTTTAGGGTTGCTGTTACATCGACCCAGCAACATTATTAAATATGATCTATTCCAAATCTAGTGAACAAACGATCTATACTGAGATTTGCACAGTAACGTAGGAGAACGCAACGTAGAAGAAGTTCTAAACCGTTAAAGGCAAACTCATTCTTGTCATTGATATGAAATAGCTTACATTGTACATTTAGTTGCTCTGCTCTAAATGTTTCACAAAATTAAGAAAAGAAGTCGAGCCTCTTGCTCGCCCGTGCCTCTTGGTTAAGATAGATGTACTGTGACAGAAACTCCGTCATGAGCAGTACCAATCTTTGTAATATCTGCAACGGATTCAACAGCCTCTGTAATCTCTCCGCTGGTCTTTGGAAGCTCCACGATTTTTTTCTTGCTTTTTGTGCGTAGAAGAATACGAGCGGGAAAGAGTTGGTGTTCCAATATCAAGCGAAACACTTCGAGAAGAACCTTCGAGGTGCGGTACATATTTATAGGTAGCTTTCAGTACCAAACATACGTCAGAGTGTTTAATCTCTTACGAAGTTTTTTTACTCTGCTGTAGCCGTCCTATCGTGAAGTTTGTCCCCATTGTGAAGTAAATACAAGAAGCAACAACGAAAAGTAAATTCGAAAATTGTGTGGTTATAAAACCAATAATGGTTTGTTGGTTCACAACTTTAATACTGCTAATCGTAGTTATGAGATCTAACAGCGCAGGTGAGTTTACTAAATGTTCAGCACATTGTTATCGTATAATCTTTCAAGGAGCTGTCTAGTAATATATTCATTGTCAGAAAATATTTGCATACGAATGACATGAGTCAATTCAGTTGAAATACGCCTTTAATCACTCAACAGGGAAAATATGTAAACACGTACAATGCAGTGCTATGTATATACATAATTTTACATATTATCGTTTGTATTATCATGTACAAATCACATCAATTTGCCTGGAGAAACGCGTGATAGACAGTCACGGTTTTGTACCTGATATTATGCTATCAAATGATATACGGTAGTTTTAAAAAACAAAAATACGCATGAATGTTTAAAATAAATGTACTTATTTCAAGAAAAAATAAATAAACAATTTAACTCGCAGTTTATGCGCAGTATGGCTAGCCAGTGCAGATAACCTCCAGGTTAGCCACTGATTGCACACTGCACAGATATTCGGTTTTTTACAAGGAATTTATCTATCATACTTTGTTTACGTCTACCATACATCTTCGTATCTGCCCAATCCTGTACATCTGTAATCGACTTTAGGGTGATGGGGTTGTGTAATTCACGGTATCGCTTAGTCAGTCTTCTTTTTTATGGGAGGCAGGTTTATGTTTGCGAATCACAAACATGCCGAAACTTTTTCCTTCCATTTCCAGGCTAGAGACTGCATATGCAATTTCTCGAAGCCATAAAAGACAAATATATGTGTACTTTTTTCACCTTTTGGTCGGTCCCTGCCCCTACAAAACTATTAATTACATACACAGTTACTTTTGCCTGGGCGTGTGCGTCAATATCATCTAGGGTCTGGCCGACTCTTTCCCACGCTCCCTCTCATCTCCCTCAGAACCTCATCTCTCCTTTTTTTCCTTCCCTTGTCTGTATCCAATCTCTTATCTTAACCTTACGGTCTTCCTCAAATTGCTTCCTTACAGGTTTCCTTTTTCTGCCTTAGAACCCACAATACTATCCCACCATCTCCTTACATCGCTGTAGGTTACTAGGCCTTTACTATCTCCTTAGCTCTATCTACCTAATGTTTTTCCCTCAAATTACCGCTGGGCAACCATTTTTTTTTATTTCCTCTTGTGCCCCATAATGCAGTGTCCGTGCATTCCACGTTGTCGGCCTCTCAAGTATCGTAAAGGGTAGAAATGCCTATCAGCTATCCTTTATGTTAATCATATAGGTCTCGTGCTGTTAATGCCCGTACAATACCTGGATTGCTCTACCCTTAAGCACCGAATCAAGCAATACCCAAAAATCGGAAATCACGCTTTTGGTCCAGCTTCCCTTTGTTGTCTCCATAGATTTCGCTTTCCATTCTTTCTGGCGAGCGCCGAAGACGGCATTTTCTGCCAGATTCAGGTTAAAATCCTCATCCAGGAATAGTGCTAACACCTTCCACTGCGACATCTTGGCCAAGGAACGCTTTGGTCAACATTGTTTGGTACGTCCGGCTAGCCCTGAACATAAGTGCACTGGACCTAAGTGCATCCCTATTGTTTACCATATGCTGATCTATACCGTCTCAAACAGGCGCTAGTAGGCTAAAGGCTAGAACTCCCCGCGTATTGAAATGACATACGACGATAATTTAGAAAATATAATTATAGAGTAAAAAGCACATTAACGAATAACAGCATATCTACACCATTATTGACACAACACAATCGCAGTCCACCATCAAAGAAAGGCCTGAGTTTCCTATTGACCCATACACGTAATTTATATGCTACTGCTCGTACATTGTATCAGTAGCTGAGACTAATAACACTGAAAATTGTGATTCAATTTATAGTTACGTACAGTACCATCAAGCAGTCAAATTATTTTCTTCTAGTATCGTAAAAGCGAATAAATGTTCACTATGTAATCAATAGCCAAAATGAATGTTCGTCTCGGACCGTGAAATTTTAATATGACAAATACTCTTCTTCCAATTCCCGACTTATATCTAATTGAATGAAGAAATCAGTAATGGCGGTAGTGTTTCACATGCCTAGAGTTCACACATGAAGTATTTATATTAATGTATTTATGATTGCTTATTGTCTAGACTGTATTCCTTCTCAAAATTCAAACGTTCAATGAAGCGCTCAATATAAAGAGCCAAGGCCAGCTCGCCGTGCATCGTTCTGAATCATTTATGACTTATGCACACGACTCTTGTGTACTCGCTTCTCCAAGTTTCAGTCTTTCATATCAGTCCGGTAATAAACCTGCAATTCGAAGCACGCCCGAGATCAATTAAACGGTTATGGGCGAAAACGAAAGCGGATGTTCACACGTAGTAAATTGCCTTCTATTTCGTTAGAAGATTCAGACGTCGTGCAAGCTTGGATAGGTGAAAGCATACATTTCCTCATTTGAGTATGCACTGTTTAGTACAGAACGTATTTTTTTCCGTAATACATCAAATTCCATTATGCCCACCATCGCCCACTCAACACTATACCATTCAGTAAGTTGTGTTTCGTGTTCGCAAAAAGTTGCTTCAAGTCATCGTGTGTAATCTTATGTAAGCTTTAGGCCCTTTTGCACCTCCCTCTGGCTATTCCAGATGCATGGATGCAATGTACTTCTAACGGTAATTATCTAAATAAAGTTCGCTTAGTGATTCTGTGAAGAACTGAATATAATGTTAAGACGCTCTGTTGCAGATGTGTCTCGTTTAAGCGCCGCTAGTTTGACACATTTATCGGGGTCGGAAGTCGCAGACATAGTGCGTCAACTTGATGGACTCAAGTTTGATCTCGGTAACAAACCATTGACAAACGGTAAACCCAAATGTAAATCAGGACTTGAATACGAGAGAAGCAGCGGATACTGTATTGGTTAGTTACTTGTCCTTTTCCACAAAAAAATGTAAATTTTTTAAGCTAATCATTGTGTTTAAGCGCTCTAAGCGCTCGAAACTTTTAGGCTGCGAATACTTTATTAATTGAACATCCGACTTATTGCGCGGTATCATGCAGATGTCAATGAGTGTCAGCGGAGCACCCATAATTGCAGTCACGTGGCGCTTTGCGTGAATCACGCCGGAACTTTTGAGTGTACTCACACTAATAGAAAACCCCTTTCATGTCGTCCAGGATACCGTTTCAATTGGCACCTCAATGAATGCATCGGTAAGACACAAGGCCTGGCGTACCAATATTGTAAGAAAGAAAGCCGTCTTGAATTTATGATGTGCTTCTTTTGTTATGTTTTATTCGAGTCCTATGGTTCGAACTGTTATACATCTGTCAGTTTATCAAAATATTAAGCTAAACTACTGAATTAATATTCTATAGATTGCGATAGGTCTATAGATTGCTACCGCGGTATATTAATTTTGATTATTTGCACTGCACGATGAGACCGAATGTTAGAGTATTCGAGGTAATGCTCCGATATACCGTTTTATTTCGGGTGACACCTATGCATCAGATATATATTGAAACACTAGATAAATGTGTTGAAAACTACCTGCATGCGATGTAGTACATTCAGAGTATACGTGTCATATGTTGGCGTGGACCGATGTTATTTATCCTACTATCGTTAAAAAAAGATCAAAGGAAGATAGAACTAGGTTAAAAAACTTATTGGGTTTTAAAATCTTTAATCTAACATATTGCAGAAACTGATGAATGCGTGAAGAAACCATGTCCTCGGGCGCAGCTGTGCGTTAACGAGCAAAATTCATTTAAGTGTCTTGATAAACATGATAGAAGCTGTCCACTTGGATACCGCTACGAACAGCACAAAGGTTGCATTGGTCAGTATAGTAAACAATTTTGGTTCTATCTGCAAAAAAGTCATTGTAAAAATGCCGTTGGACATATATGCCATTAGACTTTTCGGACTGGAGGCCAACAGAGTATTGTGTCAGTCATTTCCAGACCAAGAACGTCTGGCCTTAGTCCTACTATTGAAAGTAGCTATTCTCTGATGAGGTCCTAGCTGCCAAAGACACTATTGCAGGTCGGCTGTTCTTCTTTTTAAACATTGTATGTTCTAATGAATTTTTATGTGTTATGGCCTACAAAAGATATTAACGAGTGCCAGGATCCGGATTCTCATTTGTGCGATTTGACAAAGGAGCTCTGTATTAACAGCCACGGTTCATATATATGCGTGCCGCCGTGTCAGCAAGGATTCCAAATGGTGGCCAATCTCTGGGATTGCACAGGTTGGACAAAATACAAAATGACACAACAAAAAAAGTTCTAAAGTCGAAAATTTCTATTGTTCTAATCCTACCTCAATAACTCAAACTCTCGTGAAATCTACTAAGTATTAACTTTAATGCATTGTGCAGATTTTTTGGCCAGCACGAATAACATCTTAGTCCTTCTCCTCAATATATTTAATTTGTCTCTGCAATTCTACAGACAATAAACCTATCATGCAGGTCATTAGAGCTGCAAGTCATATTAAAAAGAAAATGTTATAAGTGCGAAACTTGCTTTAATATTATATCAGCGGCTTAAACTGATGAAAAAGCAGGGTCTACGTATGACAGCTTTTTTGCCCAAACCACAAGGTTGCTAAAACTACGTTACCCATTGTTCGTAAATCCCATTTTCCCAAGGATGCTTCTATTTTACAAAACGCTAACTTGTTAGTCAAATGAATATCTTAGTGACAAGCGCTTAGTCCCATACAGCTTGTGATAGAACAGGTAATCATTTTAGGGTCTCCTATTTGTACGGTACGTTTCGGTAAAATGATCTTTTAATATTTGGAGCAATGGCTGTACGTTCTCATCTTTGACAAACGAGACTCACGCTTAGGTTACGCGCATGCTAATTCCTCAGTTTTTTTAAAATAAAAATTCTACTTACTAGACTGAATTAGATTTACGCAGCAGGGCTTGGAAGGCTCACGTGATATATAAGCAGAAGGAACATTTCGATACTCCAGCTCACATATCAATTCGAATATAAGTCTCCCTTATAGATGCTGGAGGGAACTACCACAAGGTTGATAGGGGAAATATATTGGTAACCATCGTGGAAAGGATCATTGGTGATCTACTGGTCGCCCGAGTTCCGCAAAACCCAGTGAAACTGTACAATGCCTAAAAAGTTTAGCTATCATGGATGATGCCAAAATCATTGGATCAAAAAACGCGTCTTAAACCAAGATTGAATATTACTTCCGTAGAGCGTTAATGATACCAGGGTCAGCACACGGCAAATCGACTATATTAAAGTGTTTTGACAACATATGTGTTAACCGTACAGATATCGACGAATGCTTGGAAGGAATGGATACATGTGCTCACAATGAGGAATGCGTTAACACTTGGGGAGGATACAACTGCGAAATGCCCTCGGACCCAAAATCAACGTCTACTCCCTTGTCGATTATTCCGCTGCAAAGAACACACCAACAGCAACAACAACCGCATCAGCAACAGACCAAGGCGACCCCACGACTTCCAATGACCTAAAAGAAGAGCTCAATAGTTTTACTCTTAACGAGAAGCGTGAATGGGGCATTGGAAAGGATTAAAATGGCGTAAAAGAATATTAGCCAAAAAGCATTACATTTGAGGCGCACAGTCGATAAACTATAGTTTCTTATAGTCTGAACCAAAATTTCACTTGAATACCCGCGTATAAATACTATTTTGGGTATATTGTTGTACTAAAAACGTAAAGTTGCGTATTTGGGATGGCATACCAACCGTAATCTTTGTGGCTGGCTTACTTCCAAGCTAAAGTCCACTTAACGGTGGCACGTAACAATCGTTGTGTTATGATACCATTAAAATAACTCATTTGGGTATCAGCAAAATATTGGCGAATTATGTAAACCGTAAGCAGAATAATAGGTGAATTTATTACGAGCGGCTAATTAGGCATCTGGCGCCGTGCGCTTGGAGATTAGAGATAAATCACAAATGAAGCGCTTTATATCAGTTTATTACACAATATTTGTAAAATATTTTAACACATTAAACGGTTCATTTAAAAAATCTTTCGGAAACTAGTAACAAGTCATCGAGTTATTCTAATACAATCAACTACTTGATTAAAAGGTTGTCTCACACCATTTCTGAAAAATTTTATTCATCAAATGTCAAAACCGCTTAGCGTTACTATCCCCGCAATAGGCATGGCATGGTGTACCAATTCGTATATAATAAAACCTAGCGGTATGTTGACATTCTTTCTGATCAAACGTAATTATGCGATATGCTTATATAAATAATTCAATATAATTAAAAACATTATTTTGCTTCAGCTTATGTTCAAGGCCCTCATGTTGGTATGCCGCTGCAGTCAAAAAACAACAAAAACAACAATTTAGGTAGCGACTAAATAACGAAACCCTGTAAATTATACACCATTAATTCGAGGCTCACATGTATAGATTCTCCATGACACGTATAACAACTTGACAGAAAACAAACATGAATTCCGTGTATGACAAATTAAATTAGGACAGGCGCTACCTTCTGGGTTAATTATTTCGCCTTTCATAGTAAAATAAAACGACTTACCTATTACGACAACGCGTAGATTAAATCAGAATCAAAAAGTACTGAGCTTCAAATTGAGTTTCGCAAAACACATACTAATCGTCGGTTTTTTTGTATACGCAGATTTATAATCCAGTTCATTATCAACTTTTTCTATTGTATAGAAGATTCGTTTCGTCGGTAGTCTAGTTTGATAAAAGACAAACATTTTGTGTCACACACTAAAGTTCCCAAGGCCACGGTAATAATATGTTTTATTGTCCCCACTTGTTTAAAGTTGCCCTAAGAATTCAACAAATGATGAAGTAAAGTTTTTATCTGTGGACATAAATCTAGAGGGTAAAACTCATATTTACAATTTGCACTAGATAACACTTGTTTCGACCCAAATATGTTAATATTTTAGTTCAATATCAAACTCATGTAAAGGTCCTTGTGCTACTTAACGAAAGGGTTTAATGTTCAATTATTTGGTTTGGCTGATAAGTAACCTGTTTTAATATTCAAATAACGTTAGAAGATGAAATATTTCAGATATTTAAATATCATATTAAAATAATAGATATTTCAATAATAGTTTTACAGTTTAACATGATATAGGTTTATTCTAAACGCATTGGGTAAGTTATTTTTCTGCTTCCCTACAAAGTTCCGCCCTTGCAGTGAGGAGGAGCGAGCATAAATGGGTGCGGGATGCTTCATGTATTCGAAATGCAAGACGCAATTAGCAATGCATGCATGTAAATAAATATCTGGTGTCACGAATCCGACCTCATTAATCAGACTGATGAGACTACATTTCTCTACGGTCATCTTAACTAGAACAAGAGACTCGCCTCCTTGAGTTCCATAGTTTCGCCATAAAAAATCTACTTTTTTTAGGTAGGGTCGGTCGGCGTATTTGATAATCGATTTATTATGATATCTTTTTGTAGAGCAGAGAATATGACTTTACAAGCAACTGCAATGCAAATGCGGCATATTCATTGTCATGCTCTAAGAATGATGTGGTGTCAATGTCGTGAGCCAGATCCGCTTAAAATGGTGACAAAGAGTAGACATTAAATGTGGCTTTCCATTGCGGTAGGGTTCCATCTGTTTGTTGAGATGCGTCATACTTTCTAGACTGGGTGTTTAGTCCGCTATTAATTTTTAAAGAATTTATTTGTGTCACCGTAAGAGATAAGCTGTTTTATACAGCCTTTTTTTGTTTGTATTTTCTACAGCTCCAAATACGGGTTTTTGCTGACACGTTTGTCCAGGTCATCTGATGAGGCCGTGCATAACTCAGATTGTGTGTTTTTAGCATACGAAGAGGAATGACATTAGGACGATTTAATTCCGCATCAAACTCAAGAATCTGAGAAAGCGGTGGCATCACAAAGAATACCAGAAGTGAAACCTCACGCGAAAAAGCAACGTGGCATCAGCTCCTTTGGGTTCGAATTTAACTTCACTAACACTCCGGTGACTGCTTGGAGACATGCCAACCCGCCCAAGCCGCGTCGACGCTTTACTTCCGTTAACGGTTAGACAGAAAACTGCTTTCTGTTAAAAGAAAAGCTTCAGAGCGGCAATAGAAAGCGTGTTTACAGTCTCGTGGATAACGGCAACAAGTTGAAACTGGTGAATCTGTATAATGTGAAAAATAAATAATTACCAGTTTTTTTTTGAGGGTTTAATACTGATAAGAAAGCTTATAGCGATTAAGATTGACTATAAATCTGTCCAGTGTATTTGAGGCTATTTGAGCCATCGGAGCTTGCGTATTAGAGTGAATAATACCGTCGGTTCTGGAGGAGCTTGTCCCTCAGATGTACCCCAGGCATCTTTTATCGGCTCTCTTTCCTTTACCATATACATAGTTTACATAGTATGGTCTCTTTAGGCCTGCTGTACAAACTTCATGCTGACGAGCTAAAATTATATGGATCTCAGGTCTAGCAAGTGATAGAAATCTAATTCAAAATGGGGTTTACGCGATATCTCCTTAACGCACGGCTAATGACATATTTCAATACAGAAATGTGTGACCTAGTGTTCACACCAACAACTAAATAAATATATTCTAAGCCATCCCCGTGATAAATCCGACAAGTGACTTCAATATCACAATGATGACGGAGTTTAGTTTTGACAAACGCCGTAATCATATAATCTGATCGACCTCGCTTATTATTAATTAAATTTTTAGGTATTTTGTTATAAAATCTCTCAAACCTTATAATAATATTTACAAAAGTCTTGTGGTCCCTAACAGTTTATGCTGTTCTGAAGCCTAGCGCCCGTATTTGAGGAATCATGTGGGGGCCAGCTTTGTCTACTCGTTCTCAATATGTTGACCTAGGTCGTAGTTACGTAAGACTCCATTAATTATGGAGTTACTGAAAGTAGTCTACTAGTGCCCAGTTTATTATACATTTTCTTTAATAATTTTTGTTTAGCGCCACTATCCTCAAATATATGCCTTTACCCTGAAAACACTGCGCTGTATATATTAGGCATCTATTTGAGTGTTATTTCTCAAAAGCTCATCGCAGACTTGTACGTCTTCAATAAATGAACGGCTAAGGATTGTCTAACAATTAATAGCTTCAAGTTGGAAACTTCGCACATCCAGTCAATGAAAAACTCTTTAGTCCTTTGGACAAAAATATTATCATTAACAACCGCCAGATTCCCCGAGCGTCGGCTATTCGTTTTCGCGATGTTTTTTAAATGACGAACTAAAGGGTACTGTTTATTTTTGTAACCTAAAAGAGAGGTTAGTGAAGTCGTGGGTCTTGTTCGAGCATGCCATCAAGTAGATGAAAGGACAGTTGGCTCCGTATCTTGCGTACTATGTACGGCCATTCGGGTTTACATATAGTAATATTACCCTATTCACAAATTGCAAATAGGAGATTTATAAATGAGCACTCGTATATCGCCGAAGTAACGTGCAATGCCAATCCTTATACGCCAAAGTATATACATTATCCAAGCTTTGCATATTACTAATAGTGGGCTTTTATATTTAAAACGTCATCGGGTCTTACTCCTGGTGGTGTGACTAAGGGTTCTAGGACACGTCTGGTTTCTACTAATTCGTTGTCGTTTTTGTGAGCTGCAAATCCGTATACGTATGGCGGACTGCTCCGTTAAAGTCTTTAAAAGGAAATCATAAAAATATTTTGTCAGTCTAATATTACTTTGTTCAGAACAACGTTTGATTAGGATTTTCAAGCACCTTTAGTTTTATTAGTTGCATAAGTATTTCACTTGCGTAATAGTGCTTCAGCTTGTATAACTTACTGTGCAAATTAACTTACGGATCATTCTGTTTATAAAAAATTTGTTATTGATAACGCTTGTTTTATTAACACTCGTAATACATAAGAGCATACATAAGATAGACAAGAAGAACAATACATAAGATGTTCAATGCTTGGGACTATCATCTTGTGCAATAATAATCTTTCCTGTCTGGCAGCGAGCTTGTGGTCTTTGGGTTACTCTCGTTATTTAAAAACGTATTCCGTAGTTTACTATTAAAATAAATAAAGAAATCAAAAATAAATTCAAAATATGATTTAGCTAAATCGAAGTATCGTTTCGAATATTCGCCGATAGATACTCCATAGCCAGGAGGGTTAGAGTGGTTTGGCTTCGTTATATTCTTGGGATTATTTGATAGCATTGAAATGAGTATAGAAGCTTAGATTTCAAATAAAAATTACCGGGGATTATAGCGTTTAAAATAAGAATTATGTTGATTCGATGGCAAATTATTTTAATATATGTATAACCGTTGCTTCCGCTGATGACACCACACCTTTTTTCTTGCACAGGTTTTCGGGACTGCGCTTAGACGCTATTATTACCTTATAAAAGACACGAGGACTGACCCCGTAGCTCTTTGAAACACAGGTTTGGTATTTCTAAAGATTGCTAGAGAACTGCTGAATAATTAAATGCTATTGCTGAAAAATTGCTAAATTCATAAAACTAACAACACGGTAATGTCGTAATTTTTGTACGTAAGTGCTATACAGCCATTTTCGCGATCCGCCACCTAAGGAGTGTTGTGTCCTGCCAACGGCTTTACTAATTGTCTAGAAAGTGTTGCTTTAACCTGCCATATATGTTTGGGGTGCTGGCCACAAAAAATTATTGGCTGACTGAAATTGTTTAAAATTATGCTCTTAAAGCAGTCTTCAGTAGGTTGTCGACATTTTTGGGGCTTGATGTACTGCCTACGAATAAAATTAACATGACTCGTATCACAGTTACTGCGTCTTATACTTTTGAAGTTCGGTGTTCATGTTTAAAGCTGTGTCGTGGGAAATATTTTGATTATTTTCACATGCAGTCTTTGTTGTTTACGTTTAAAGCTGTGTCATGGGAAATATTTTGATTATTTTCACATGCAGTCTTTGTTGTTCACGTTTAAAGGTGTATTGTAGGATCGCCTGATGGTTTCTATGCGTAACTTCTAATGTTCATGACTTAGGATATATTGCGGACGATAGCTTATTGTACTCTATCTACGGGCGCTTATTTAGCGGCGTGCGCTAAAGGATAGCTTAGTAACTTATACGTGCAGTTTGAGCCTCGCTAACTCGTAAAATTCGATTCCCTATCTAAACTAAAGGGGTCAAAAATAAATTTATAAGTCATTTCGTTGTTTCACGTTGTTGTATATAGCTATGGAGTGAACCATTGGTTTGCGTATCTAAGATTGCTGCCACTGCAAATATATAAATGTTGTGCAATTTGAGATCGTGTCTTACATATCACATATTTAGCACATTCTTTCACTTTGAAGGCCTCAAATATTTCCAAGATGTTGCACATTCTAGATATCTCGTAACATATTCAGTGCCAATATAAATCGGTAACTATTTGTGGTTTCTGGTCACAGGCTATTGCGCGAACATATATTCGTGCGTTGTCGAGGATTAATTATATCGCGAACAAGAAATTGCCGTTTGGCCCACACTTGAAAGCTTCCGTGTTACTGTAAAAAGTTAAGGAATCTGCAGGACAGGTCAGGGTATTATTGATAACTGGAAAATGCTGAAGTCAACGTCAAACAGAATTGATTTGACCTTTTCGCGAAAGCCCGCCGTACACTGTGCAATGTATTTCACCCGGAGAGACAGATGGCAGAAGGGACTATATATGACCAAGTGAAGCAACGAAATTGTGCAACACAATTTTCTGGATTCACACATTTTCCCCAAGAAGTGTACAGCTTTGACACTTGTTTGTTCACTCATGTCACTTGTCAAAAACTTGTCACCAAAAATTGGTGGCCAAAAAACTCACTACTAAAGAAAAGATATAAAACGTGATTTCTGTACGATAGCTTATTCCAGCTCAACCAGCCAATAATTTTTTGTAATAAGCCAGAGCACTAACCTACGACGCACTACGCGGCTATTTTGTTTTATATCCTCGTGCCACGGGGCTACCGTAGCGTGTTCTACGATTCTGGCTGCGAAAAAGAATATAAGGGCTACATTTAGGAGTGCACAGTTAA
Source organism: Tropilaelaps mercedesae (assembly GCA_002081605.1). Classification (NCBI taxonomy): domain Eukaryota; kingdom Metazoa; phylum Arthropoda; class Arachnida; order Mesostigmata; family Laelapidae; genus Tropilaelaps; species Tropilaelaps mercedesae. The sequence goes on from MNPL01001342.1 coordinate 63,323, forward strand.
TACGGAGACAAATGATTCAGGCATCTTCTTGGGCATATATTGTAGCCCAAAAAATAGATTTCTTATCGCAATAAAAAGGTGGTTAGCATCGCAGTGTGCACGAAACTGTTGGACGCCATCAAGCGTATTTTGGCTAAGCCGTCGCGATCATTGTTCGCAGCGTTTATAGATTTCAGGCCGGCTTTTGACTCTACACGCCAGTCTTGCTGGAGATTTTGATACAGGCGCGGCTTCCCCCAACATCCTAGACGTGCTGGTAGCCGTCTTACAGGAAAATAAAACTAGAATCGATAATTGAGTCAAGGAGCTTCCACCCTTCGAGCAAATAACAACGGGAAGCCAACCTTAGCCCGCTACTATTTTCGGCTCTGCTCATGGACCTGCTAGCCCTGATTCGAGGCAAACGTGATCTGGTCAATGTTATTTTATATGCGGACGATCTGGTTATCTATGGGTGCAGTCGGTATCAAGTCCAGTAGGCTCGGACTGACTGTCAATCGGGTGAAGACGTTGGCGATGAGATTCAGATGTGTATTCGCCGAGCACATTTTTTTACGCAATCGCATATTGTCGTCACGGCGGATCCTTGATTGAAACTAATATTTAATTTTAACTTGCTTTATGCTCTTAGATCACTTAGAACTTCTAGGCTTATTTTTTAGAAAAAGTGGAAGCATAAAATCAAATGACAGATAGTAAGTTTATGGTCCGCTTCCTGAAATATGTCGTATCTTTAGGGAAAGAGCTTGCCCTTTTTGGGTGAAGTCGCATAGGAACTCCGTGTAAATAGCCGAAGGAACACCTTGTCTGAGCGGCAGACAAAAATATGAAGCGATTTACATACCGGACCCATGGATACTGCCCATACATGACACCTAGGTCATGAAGAACTTGTGCGACCTTGATAATTTCACAACAACGTTGAAATTGACGCTTCATTTGGGCTCGTTGTTTCGAGAAAACCGTGTGTTAGCTTTAATCTTTATGTCTGTTTTCAGTCTTTATCTTTGAGAGAGGGTCAAATAAATGTGAAAGATTAACTTCATAAAACAAATTACTGAGAAAGAGATCCTCCCTCAACTTATTCACTGTGCTAATGATCTTTTCGGCGGTATATATATATGTACACATACACAGGTAAAAACAATTGTGATTTCGGTTATGTAAAAGAAGCATCTCCTCTACAAAGCAAGACCTTGTTCTTCTAGGAACAAAGTAAATACAGATGCGGTTGCAACATAACGTTTGCTCCTTACAACGTTTGATATTATTGATATTATTGTGACTATATTGATACCATTTACGAATTGCTTAAAACACTGTCGGGAGATAGTATTCGATTTTCTTTGGCCGCAAGTGGGTATCATAGACGTAGGTGACATCTGATTTTAATGAAACGGTATTAAGTGTTTCACACCCAGTCGGACAATTGTTCCGTTGATATTCGCGTTATAAAACTCACTACATAATGGCTTTTCACTGCGATTTTTTGAAAAGCGGCGTTACGCGAATTTTTTCATGATCGTTAACGTACACGAGAACAAAATGGTAGAATGCATTAATGCATAGTAATACTCTGCGCGCTGTTTCAACGCTGATCCTCTGCCGGCACTTAACATCCATGCATGTACTCTCGCATAGAGTACTTGCTCAATTATGCACCCAAAAATTATAAGACTTCCATATTTTTTTAGTAAAAGTGTCTTTGCATTTCATAATATATTTGATTTTTCTATGTGAACTATTTAAAAGATATGCGGCTAACTTGGGGCACACACAACTTATGTCCTGCTTGGGATTCATTTTAAGATCATATAGCTTATGTGCATATAGTTTTGCCTTCAACGATAAGGTAAAATTAATTGTCATGTAGTAGCATTGGAGCAAGTGTGTTTACGCTCGTTTCCATTGATAATTGATTTTCCTGCTTGTACTCAAATTCGTCCAAAGCAAACAAGTACACGAATCTTTATGTTTCATTTGATCTAATGCGCAAAATCTTAAGTTTTAGCATTTTATCGTACCAGTTCTTGTAGATTCTGGAGGAGCGTAATAAAAGGTTTTCATATTGAGTAAACATACCTATACAAGGTTTTCGAAAAAGCAAACATTTTGAGATGAAGCCAACGTTTCTCGTAGCCGACGCGGCTGGCCTCCTCCCTTTTTCGCGGTATGCACTTGCGGGTCGTTTGAATTTGCCGCCAATTCGTGTCATCATTTACTTACAAGCTGGTATAAGCCAACATCACCATGTTGGAAGCCACAAAGTAAACACTAGTGATTCCGGCGGAAACGCATGCGTTTCCTTGAAGACAGCGGCAATAATTTCTCCTAAAGTCAGGAAAACAAGGGAAAACTGTACGAGATAGCTACGATTTCTAACGTGTGAGTCATTGCACTCTGCCGATTCCGACAACAAAATTCAGCAGGGCAAAATACATTGTAAAGTAACATAATAATGTTGGGCTGTTTGCACTCCGAAACAGGATGTCGCTTCCTGTTGTTGTTCGGGGAAAAATCGAACGTAACTTTCTTTCTAGCGATGGACGATGTCTTCTAGGGTATTGACTTTACTGATGATGCTTTCAGGGCGGCACGTCATACCGCTAAACACAAGCCGGTCTCTAATAGGAAACGAGATGGTCTTAACTTCTTTCATTAGGCTCATGGTGTGTCGAATCATTCCGGCACTGGACGATAGACGCTATATCAAATAGTTGCTGACATATTCTCGAGTGACTGGAATATATGCCGTGATATTGTGCTTATTAATTCGTTAATACAATAGAAATTATCTCTACAAGAT
>MNPL01001344.1:0-12128 GCA_002081605.1 Tropilaelaps mercedesae
GTCATTATGATGACCGACTGGTATATATATATATATATATATATATATATATATATAGATAAAACATGTCGATTTGTTACTTTTTTGCTGAGAATATGTAAAACTTAGTTATGCAATGTATATAGGACAAGCGCCATAATAACGCACACTATAATCCAGATGACACAAACAGATTTTACCTTGTCCGAGCTGATAGAAGCCCGTACCAATAATAATTGCGAGCGCCAATAACTTCCCGAAAGTGAAGACATCCTGTACTGTGGTAGCCCATTTTACATCCCAACAGTTAACAAACGTCAGTAGAACTGAAAACAGACGAGAAAAACAAGAACATGCATTGATCTACCATTAACGACGGTAATTTGCCTGAATTATAAAAATTGGTAATAATTTTATTAATACCACGTATTATTATCTATAATAAACATCGCTTCGAAGTACCTTATTAAAGTTGTGTGGAGGGGAACCCTACCGTTCTAACATAAAAAGTTATTTCTATTGAATTTAAAATATCTTAATTAATAGGAAACAGTGTGCTGCGGAAAAATGTATAACAGCAACAATAGATCATATAATATACAATTATATAATGTAACAAATTCAAATCACATTAGGTAATTCTGACAAAATTCTTGAAAGAAACATGAATTTCTAAGTTCTAAAAGTAAGCTTTCTGCATAATCACAGTAAAGCGCAGGATGAATGATGTACATATTCAAGTTCACCTAAATTCACACATTTTTACAACGAATTACTCTATTAATCAATTCCTTGCGAAAGATTATAATCCTTATTATACGAGGCATCATTTGTGTATAGGGCTAAGAATTATGAAAAAGTTTCGAAATATTTGACGATTGAAGTACCACAACGGTTCTTGTTGTTCAAAATTTTTGTTGTTGTAAAACTTGTATGATTGTTCTTGCGTCCACAGTAACACATTTAATCTTCGCTGATAAACTGAAAGCTACACAAACGCTTAAACGCTGGTATCACTAGAGAAGATCACTAGAGAGTTAAAGAAGACAACCTATACGAAACCGTCATGTTACGCCAAATGGACATATAGGAAAAAAACTTTAATGCGTTTTAGTAAAACGAAATATAATTGTAAAGAATTTAGCTCTACTAAGGAGTCGATTACCCGTCCGAAAGGTTTTTAATCTCATAATAGATTGATTGCCATTCATATTTAATATTATTTGAAAGTTCTAGATATGTTTGAACCAAATAGTGTTCCTCATATTCTCCATTGTTAGGCTTAAATGGTTACCCCCGGGTCAGTTACCCGTCCAAAAGGTTTTTAGTCTCATAATAGATTGATTAGCATGCATATTTGATATTATTTGAAAGGTCTAGATATGTTTGAACCAAAAAGTGTTACTCATATTCTCCACTGTTACGCTTAAATGGTTGGGTGATAGTTCGATAGAGCGCACTGAGTGGACTTTTCGAAGAGCTGTCTACACACATGTTCTTTTTTCATATAAACACGCAGATCCGGCTTCGGGCAACAATAGAATGACCGTTTATTTGTAAACCCCCATAGAAGTATATGTCCATATGTATCTTCCAAGATAATGTTTTACTGAAATTAAGACTACTGAAATAATAGGCGAGGGTAGAATTTCCAATTTTATTTTACGCTTATAAGATATTAAAGGCGAAGTAATACGATCTGCGTCAATACCGGCATCTAACGTCTTGAGTGATAGGGTTTCGCTTAGCCCGCAATCGTGCCTATAATATTGGCACGTGCTATGTAAAATTATATATAGCACTTGATAATGGCTTGTTGCACTTGTATTCACTACTATATACTAACCCCAAATGACACATGCTGGAGCCTGCAGTGCATCAACAACTAGAATACGTTAGCAAGCTCGTCTTATATCACGGATCACTAGCGGCGGAATACGAAAATTGGATCAAGATCAGCTAACTGAATGGCAGGTAAGACCATCTCTAGCAGAACCAATGGGCCCGTGACTTTTCTATTCTATCCCGACCACTTGGCCTCTCTTCGGTTCCTATATAAACCTCATCCCTTACGACAGCCCCTAATGCTGCAGTGGTTTCTGTTCGCAAGAGCGAAGACCTAGGACCTAGGAGTTAGCAGCAGCAGCTCTTGCCAAGGAATCTTCGCGACCTTTCCCTTCTCTCGCGCTCCCTTCCCTATTGGATCTTTGTTGTGATCCCAGCCTCAGTCCCGGTTCGTCGGATGATTTCCAGGTGTTTGACCTAGCTTCTAGCAGTATAGACACCAGCAATCGGTGCTTGAAGCACTAGGACTGATGACAACAAGGTCACCGAATCCCTGGAATGAACCTGAGTTAAATAGACGGGGTAAGCGTAGTGCACTAAATAGCGAACAGGCCAAACATACTTTTCGCTGGGAAAGACTAACTTAATTCGTGACGATGGGTGAGCCTTTAGGTTAGATGGAACTACAGTGAGTCTGAAAAGCAGGGGAAGAGAATAGAAGAAGGGAATTGAGCGAAGGGAAAGACGAAGAAGGCCTGTCATCGAAGGTCGAGCCCAGGCCAAAAATAAAACCTGCTGTATTAGCCCTGTCCATTGAACGAACTTCAATGCAGACGAAGCCTTCTCAGGCTTCGTTCCCGAGCATCCTTGCGCTTGTAGCAGCAGGGACAATGGTGCGTTCCTTTTACCTTGGTTATCGTCAAATGGGATGGCTCCTGATTAAAAAGGGCTATTAGAATGAAACCTGCATGAGCGTGTATATATCTATAATCGTGTGCACATTGGGCAGTTCCAACGCCAATTAGAGGAAGTGAAATTAAGGAAAATGTAAATATCAAGGAATAAAATTAAAGAAAATAAAAACATACCTCGTTATTTAAAATGACGAGGTATACACGAGTTATACTAAGCTACATAAATATAGTCAGTATTCAAATAAACTTATTAAAACAATATGAGAAGCCATAAATAGGACCAAACGAAATTTATAACTCTGAAGATGAAAAAACATATTTAAATATTTCAAACCGTCAGGTAGGTCTGTCTAGCTATTGCTTGGACGCTACACTCCTGAAAAGACTGAATTCTGTTGAGATGTTAGCACATGGTTATCGGGTATTGTTTTGTTTGACGTCAATCTGCTAGCCTGGACTTTTAACAGTTTTTCTGCGGAGGAGATGACGTATGGATCACTATGAATGAACTATAAGTTTAGACACGTTTGCCTTTTCTAAATTTTTGGACGTTTGGTTCGCTGTATGTGCCCTTTGCCTATGCCGCAGCGTATAAATTGTTTATTTCGTATTCATATTTCTGCTCGTTTTTGCGTCCCATTTAACTTCTTTTCAAAAAAAGTTGAATCATCGAGAATAGGCCTAGGGCCTTCCAAGAGGAATATTCTCTCCTATGCAACAACCAGAATGGATTTAAGAAATCGGTTTGTTTTATCAGCGACAGGTAGGGTTGTCAACGTGGCCGAATTTGAAAGCACGAAGATCATTAAGAGCAAAGAGCTGGTTCTAACAGTTCTACTCGGTATCAAAATTTTTTTCATTTCTATATGTCCGAATCAGAGTGCTCCTACGTACTTGCACCAGATCATCAGCTCTTATCTCCACGACAGACCGATCAGAGACTCTACGACTCTACAAGAGTCAGACAATCCAGGTTTCAGCTGGAGTTCCACAAGCTCTCGTGGAACGCTGCATACAATGGAGTACTCAAGGTGTGAGACAAGAATGCGACGTTCATCGCATATGCAGATGACCTAGTCCTCATGGTTAAGGCCAAAAATTTACTGCAAGTCCAAGCTTGAGGACTTCCAACGGTCTGGACGTGGGGATAAATAACTCTGTTGCCTAGGGAAATGAGATAAACGCAGTTATGCGGAAAAAAAGCGGTAAGTTCACAGAGGAATATTAATGTTCAAATAAGGTCTCAGAACTGATGGTGTTCCCAGTTACTCCAGTGATGTTGTGTATCTGCAACATAAATTTTAGCAGAGCGGATATGTCCCCAGCGGGAGTTCCACAATATCTGGCAAATACCCAGTCATGCAGCTAAATGTTTTTTTTTAGCGACTAACTCAATATCGCTAAAAAACCTAAATTTAGATAGTTAGTTGAAAAGCTCTTTAGTGTTTTTCGGAAAGTGTGCACGGTACTTAAAATACGATATTCTGTGTATTTCTACAATTCGTATGGATGAACTGGACAAATTACAACGGACGGCTGGGTAATTTGTTATTCAATCTGCTCTTGATGATCTCGCTGCGCTTGGGGAATGGTAGCAAATGATACCGATCTTCTCTCACTATTATTGGCAACAATGGAGATGCCCAACCGAATGATGACCCCAATTGATTCGCCATCAACATGGGTGACAACCACAAACTCAGAAAGGAATGGAAAAGGAGAGTTAAAGAGGGCAGTTTACATGAAGATGTTTTATGAAAGCAACTAGTTCCTTCTCTGATGAAAGGAAGGAAGCAAATATCGACTAATCCAAACAGGCCACCGAAAAATGATAGGCGTCAATAAATATACAGACGATCAGGACTCTCATCAAAGTGTAACAGAGCACTGTTGTTTCCAGCACCTTTACTACACAAGGCATACCAGAGCCAGAATGTGCGCTGAATGAATACTCTTTGTTACTATAATATGAAATTGGTATGTTTCTACCACCACAATGTGCATTTAATGTATTTAAAAAACGTTTGTTAGTAAGTGAATTAGTTTCTTTTAATGCAGCTCATCATAGCAATTGGCGCTTTTTAGTCAACGACACAGGCAACAATAGCTTCAAATGTAAGAATTGTATTGGTTGATTGAGTTTTTATATGCGTAGATTGAATAATACAAAGCAAGACGGCATAAAACGCACTGTACCTATGATGATTTACTACGAAGCATGTACTACCCCTGAGACGTTCCTGTTAATATCAGTTTGAATATTTGGATGAAATTAATTGCTAATTCATTTGTTTGCCATAATTGTTTTTAAAAAATGGTGCGGACACACCACGCACACGATCTCTAAGGAATACAAGCAAAATGTAGGCATTGAAGTCTGCAGAAAGGCTGCAAGGCACATATTATACTGTACCACTTTTCGGTATATTTGATATACATGAATGTGTGCCTGACTACATTTCTAGTGACGATAACAATTCCAGTTTGTAACAGCCAGCAACTCTTGCGGAGCCCGTAACTACAACTGATTGCTTAATCAGGTGCAGTTGCGGTACACCGTGTGACGTTACTCAATCAAACCATTGCCAAAATTATTTCAGATATCGTCGCCGTGAAATAAAGTATATCAACATATTATTAAGAGATACGATAGATAGCTTTGGAGGGAAAACAATGTCCACTTAGAACTTGCTAGTGCCACTACACAATACTACCGAATCTTACATGCAGCCACTGTCGTTTTATGTTCACCGCAAACTATGAGTAAAACGAGACCCGGATAAATTGCCCCCAGCGAGTTACTTTACCGACTAAGGTACAAAGTCACAGCGTAACTGAATCCGCGTGCTTAAAACAAACCTCTAAATCATTAGTCAGCCATGCAGATCCAATACATTAATATTAAGTACATTATCGGAATAACGTAAGCCTAACCCGAATTGTATATCTGACATACACGCAGCATACACGTAGAACATGTAGAGATACCTATCAAAATTATTATATTATCCGTCCTTTCTCGTTCTAGACTACTGAAACCAAGCTGAAATCTTTTATCTTTTATCAATCTCTTGTGAGTTACTGCGTGTCACCGGAGCAGCCTATGGAGTAATATAATGGATGAAACTTGTAATTGCATTTCCCTTTTGTAAAACCGCAAACCGCAACCGTGAAGTCCTATTAACTGTTGTGTATTGTTCAGCAAACACACGTATGAAGACTACACAAGAGGGCTGTTTGCAAGACATGAGGAAAGCACGTAGACGCGGCAACTCCATCAAAATAGGCGAGATTTTAGCTTCAACTTTAGCTCACCCTGCTAGCTAACAGACGTTATTCAACAGGAAGTTTGACGGATTGCCTAGATACAAGGTTATAGAAATAGGTTAGCACAAATTAATCATCCTCACGTACAGTAGGCAATATACGAAATTTTGCCTTACATGTTACCAATACAATATTCTGGGTTTGATAAAGGAGTTCATACTACAGTTTAAAGGCCTTAGTGAATTAAAAATATTACTTGTTTTCATACTAAAAAATTTAAATAATGGCATTATATGATTAAATTCCAATTGGTGTTTCAAAAAGTGGGTTCAGAAGCATATTGGCTACGAAACAGTGAAGCTTTATTACCACTTGTTACTGTGGATTGGCCATTGTGCTCGATTCATTGTGAGATCGAATCTCTAGTAGGTCTCTGTGATATCTGAGTATTCTATAAGTAAGCAATCGTACTCATTTAGTATCCAGTTAGACCGTTGTCTTGATGGTTCGCTCGCAAAGCTCTCCTATTGGCGTCAATCATACGTGCATCCTGCTACGTAGACCACATCTCATCGAGACCATCGTCATGGCCATTCACCATGCTGCTTCTGCCCAGTCTCTGAACGCAGCCAAAACATTGGTTGAATATTCGTGTACGCCTTTCCTCACTTCACTACTCATTGACATCAAATAGATCCTCTCCCTGAGCGAGATCCAAAGCTTTTTATTATAAAAAGTGAGCCAATTGCCGAGTTCAACCAAAGAGCATCTTGGGGATCCGAGTGGTTCGAAACAGATAAAACGAGCACTTGGAGCGTATGCTGTACCCAGCGACAAACCACTAGATCTAAGCTGAGATTCGTTGACAGATTACACTGATGTGAAATTCTCACAATCAAACCTGGAGAAACTCTTATGACAGAAAGTCAAGAGGCTCGCTTGATTACGCCAACTTTATGGATGGGACGAAGAATAAAGCTACACGAAATATTAGGCATAATACGTTCTAAAGCCCTCTCGTTTGATATATTTAAGAATGCAACATACAATTAGCTAGAAAAATTGAGTTGTAGGCATTCTTTAGTGAGCAATTTTTCATAACCGTTTAAACCCTCTCCAAGCTTAGAGATAATACAAAGCGAAACTAATTGGATCATTAGCAGGTTTCCACTAGCAGCACTCGTCTTCTTTATAGGATACCAGAATAACAAATTGAAGATAAATATGTGGCTTAATTTAGGATTTGTTTGTACGATTGACAGACGCAGAACATCAAACTCTATTCAAGTTATTAGTTATTTAGAAGGCTAGCATGATGCCATCGTTCAAAAAGATGAAAAAAATTCGCTCTGCACTTGACTGGAAACCTCTTTATCAGTCATTTGAGACCACGAGACCACTCATAAAAAACATGCTGAGTTTAACAGATCGAGACCATTTTGTTTATTATCATAAACCAATTTATTTCAAAAAAACCATCTATAGTTGTAGCACAGTTAGGCGGAGCAAAATAAAAAGCAAGATTTTTGAAGCTCGGAGGTTGGCAGAGTCTTGGTAAAGTCAGCATATCTTAAAAAGGTATTCAATGACCCTACAAGTTCAATGAAACTGAGCACATCTACATGTTCACTAAAAGAACAACGAAAAAGGGTCCCGCATGGGTGGCGGCTATCTCAGTATAATGCTTGCTAACGATTTTATTTTAACAGGAATATGAAGGAGTATGTTATAATACCTGCTTCCGGTACAACCAGAGAAAATTATGGTAAATAAAACAACCCATAAGGTTTCACCTAGTTGATTTCATGTTTATAGACCTACGTCATATTTTTACAACAGAAATAGTGCGAAGAATGGTTAGTATTAGGTTAGTGAAAATAAAATAGAATGCAGGAATTTCTCCTTAACGTCCAATTCGATGTAAAAAAGGTATCTTGATGAAGTAATGTCTGGTAAGAATTTGGTTAGAATACTTCATGAATGACAGATTCGGCAGTCATGCTGATGTCAGAAAACTTGGTTGCTATATAATATTTACGTTGTATATTTGTCTATTCCCGTCTGCTACATATGAAAGGCATCATCTTGAGGAGCTCTTTCCTCGGGCGCAATGTCGTACAATTGGCTGCCTTGTCGCGTCAGCGGAGTGCCAAGAGGTCCACCAGCTCTCAAGATACTCTCGACCACATCGAACACCTTATGTTGATGCACTCAATCTTCAAGGCACCCGATCCCAAGAACACTCTAGCCAATACAGGGCATTCTATTTGGCAAGCTCACCAAACCAACGTACAAATGGCAAAAGAGACAACTGCGAACTACAAAATCGTGTTCCTTTTTTTTACTTCGATAATAATGTGTGCGAAAAGGAAGCGCTGATTCTTGTACGTGGTTGACAGAAACGACTCTATATCTCGTTGATGACTCCTAATTGCTCTCTAATTGCAGGGTTTAAATTTACTTTTACCTAATGCTGTGTATCCCAATAGCTTAACAGCGTAGTTATTATAGCAACAGATAGAAAGATTTGTCGAGCTCGGTGGCTTGGTGCATTCGTATGCGCTTTGTAACCGGAGGAGACACGTGGGCGCACGGGTTCGATCCCCGCCGGTGCACATTCATATTTATATAGGGTCCGTCTTACGAAATAATGCAGAAACTGCTACAGTGGAGGTTGAATTTTGGCTGATTGCCCAGCCCTAAAAAAATATAGATAAAACGATTTGATAAGCACGGTTTTCTACGTTCATGGGACGAGATGTAGGGCGCTGATTGGTTTTTAGCAAACTGTGCGGATGCATACATTGCGGCTGACATTTGGTTGTTATTCTGGAAAATATCAACTCAACGGAGTTTAAAATTGCAAAAGCTGTAAACGAGTTCCACTAATTTCCACAAAACAATGAGATAAGCAAGGTAGCATAGAATAACAGCACTGTGCATGAATATTTTGTGAGTTACGAACCAAATAAATCCTGAAGATTATGCTCATCTTCACATTTAGATCTGGCTTCTGCCAAAAGCCTCTCCGAACAAAGGAATGCTGAGCAACGCTAATACAATGGTGTCCAACCCACATGTGTTCTTTATAACCCCAAGGTTTTCCTGCCATTGCAAATAAGCAATCGATACAGATGCATTTATGAATAATAGTATTGGCGACAACCATGGCGCTCTGTACCAAAATACAAGGAGCCACTACCGTGTACCGAGAAAAAATTTATATCTACATTCAAACGTGTTCATCAGCAAATGGCATCTAAACAATCACTTTAATAGTAAACAAAAAAGTGCATCCGTATATTAGCAGATCGCTATCAATGAAGTTGAGCTCGGTGGCTTTAATGCATTCGTATGCGCCTTGGGACTGGAGAGACACGTAGGTGCACGTGTTCCATCTCTGCCGGTGCACATTTACATTTATTGCGGTTTTACGAAGTAATGCGAAGACTGCTACCGTGGGCGTTAAATATTGGCTGATGGTCAGTCCTAAAAAAAATCAATGCAGACAACTGTCACACTGGGTGAAATCAAACGGTATAATCGCGGGAGGGAGCGTTTTCTAATTGCTGTTTTCTGAATCGGCCAAACTGATTTTTTGAAACCGTTATCCATATGTAAACTACATCCATGTTTGTTGGCTTGTAAACGACCTATCATGGTTGTTTTAATGCACGAAACTTGCGAACCAAATGTCTTTAGTTTGGAATAGGTCAACTCTTGATTCTAGTCGTTGCTAACGCCAAAATCCACGTGCTTCGCTAACTGCATGTCTGAATGTCTACAAATTATAACTATAGATTAGAACGCTACGGCTCTATTTATTTTTGACGGTACTAATGACATCTTGAAATTTTACATTTGATACATTCATAATAGGAAGCAATTGCTACAGGTGGGGAGTAATTATTACGGGAGTGGCGTATATACTGTGCCTCAGTTGCTACATGTGCGGAGCAATCATTACAGCAGTGGTGTATCTATTGTGCCTGCTATACTATGCCTCTCTCAGTATTTAGAGGAGTCGACAATTTTGCTGGCTCTTCTGAAGCTCTAACTTTTGATGTTCGTGGTGGCGCATCAGTGGCAGCAAGTGCTGCCGTTCTTGCATTTCAAATGTTGACCGAACAGGTTTACTTTTCTGCAAAGTGACGTATGTTATGATATACCATTTGAACAGTGAGTGAAGCACAAATGGCCAATTATAACTTCTGTCGGCAGTCGACAGACATCAGAGGCTGAAGCGCCTATCCAATTGTAATGCTTTATCTGTTATGGCCCTGTGCTTTGAGTATTGGACTTCTTTCTGTCGCTATGTGCATCAGTATATGTGTGTGTTTTTGATGGGATACGGCTCTGCAGCCCATTTGATACTGAACGCTCCATGGATGTGAGCAGCTGATAAAATTAGCGAGGAAACGTTGCGGCCGGGCAAAGATCTCGGGGATGATAATTGTAGTGTCTATTTATAGCGACTGCGTATGGAAAGAAGGGAATTAGAGAGAAGCCACTACATGAGTCGTCGATGTAAACGTGTGTGTTTGTGTGACCATGCTACGAGTGACCAGAGTGAACATTATCTGAGCATTATAACATTAGAGCAAGTCGATGTTTCATGGTTTCTCTCTGGTTATTTTACTCCGAATGCACCGAATGTTGTAGATCCACGTATGAAAAATTGTACAAGCCTGCTAATCATATGAATGTGTGTTCAGTCGTAAAATTGTGTTCCAGTGACATTTGACGTATGGATAATTTTACAGAAAATATACATCGTGCACCGTCAAATCAGCTGGGAAGTTACTTCAGTCACTTTAAGTAGAAGTCGGTGTTCTTTGTTCACTCGAGCGTGTCAGAACAACATATGCTATACAGCACACAGCACATTTGAGTTTTTCACCTTAGAAGCAGAAGCGGAAGAGATCACCAAAAGCTGACGAAGAGTTTTCGATCATTTTCAGCAATTTCATTTCCGAGGCGACGAGGTGCCGATCTACCAACAAGGCTCTTACCACGGAGCGCCAAGCGCTTGCAATATCCCGGTCGAAAACACCAACACAGCATCGACAAAGATATACAACGATTCTTCATTATCATAACACCTCTCCGGAGGTCGACGGGGTGAATGGACAACTAGTATTTGAAGTGCTTCATGTCTTTCACGTCTCGAAAGCTCTAGTCCAATATGTTAAAACGTATCTTAGGACTACGTGTATCGATACAATTCGTGTAATACCTGTGCAACCTTTTTTAACTATAAAATTTGAAAATCATCGTAAATATCTACTTCGCTTATATCTGGCTCAAAAAAGGAGTCGTAAGTTCTTCCTTTCTCTTGGGTATGGAAACTACAATGGAAAGCTTGACAAGGGACGCAATAATTAGATTATGATGTAAGAACGAAAAAATAAAGTGAGTGAACGCGTTGTGCACACCTTCGCTTGCATTCTGTATTTCATTGGGCTATATAATGAGCATATAGTATTTGGAATGCATATAGTACCTAGATTAAGCCAGTAATTGAACTAAGCGAATCTCGAAAATATTAAGCTACTCAAGTTATTCGATTCGCATGATCGCTTCCTGTAAATGCCGAAGGTGGTGTCGTGTGTGACATCATTACCTCGTATGATTCTCAGCAAATTTAGTCACGACCTACTCAAAGTTAACAGCGCTAGACTATACAACATCTATTTTAAAGCATAAGGTCGCTTTCCCCGTCGGGGCACTTTTATGCGATTTCCCTGAGGATATGAGTGTGGAATGCTATCTAACGGTACACACAAGCGCGCTCAAACTCTGGTGAAACATTGCCTCAGCCTCACTGGGCGACAGAATTTCGGCCCCATTCAGGAAACCCTTTCAAAGAAGCCTATCGACGAGCGCAGTCTGAGAAACAGCCGCTGGTTCCGCCGCGGCTGTCGTTGAGTTTATTTGTAGTAAAAGTGACTGTGAGTAAGAGACCTCTTTGTCAGTGTCACGCGAACTGCCCTAACTCAGCTGAGACGAGCACTTTGGCCTTCCCCACCGAACGTGTTTTAAGCGTTACCCATATGTCTGTATCTATATATGCATGCATATACGTCTATGAAATGTACTTATTAATATTGCCAGAACGACAGGGAAACCAACGAAACTCACAACAGTAATATATATATATATATATATATATATATATATATA
>MNPL01001345.1:0-10639 GCA_002081605.1 Tropilaelaps mercedesae
TATATATATATATATATATATATATATATGACATGTGTGGAAGCGCACACAATAAACACATCATAGGTGAGGTATGCCCAAAGCTTCAGAGCGGGTTTCATTCGAGAGCGACATACTTCATCACGGATGATGAGATGGCTTCTCTGACAGACGATGGAGGAGGAGGGGGTCGTCGGAGCTCTGGCCAGTGCTCGAGACACGGCGCAGTTTGTCAGCTGAGTGAAGGTTTTGTTGTCGGCGACATTTGTCGACGGCGGCGGCGGCGGCAACTGCGTAACACAGGAGGAGGCTGTGGTTCGTTGCCACCCTGTCCTTAATGCCTCCACCCCCTTCGGTTGGCCTACTGGATTGAATTGGACGTCCTTCAAATGGTCTCGCATTCGTGGCAGACCTTTCAAATATGCGTCGAGCTTCGTTGTGATGTTCGGACGAAAATTCAGAGCACGGGGGGCTCGTCGTGCGCCCTGTAGGGCATCGGGAACACTCCGCTATTCCGAAACGCGTATTTCTATTACGGAGCAATCAGCAAACCTTGTACCGACCTGCGCTCACCGTCGACTCAGATCGCGCGCGCCGAAGGAGGTTTCCAGCGAAATGAAGATTGAATAATCATATCGTTCGTAATATCCCCACGGCCGTTTTCAAAGCTCCGAAGGAGACCATCCCCCTCAAAACTCTGAACCTGCTCCGACCGCCAATCTGCCGCGACTCGTTCGACGGCCGGACGGTAAACGTCGAAACGGTCCCCCCGACCGGTCAGAGGAAAATATTTCGAAATCGCACATTTGATGATGAAGCCGCGAATCGCTGGACCAATCGATTCCGTAAAAGCCTTTTTCTGTCTGTGACGACGCTCAGGTCGTCGGAGATGTTTAAGGCTGAAACCGCGAACTTTAGGTGCGCGTGTTTCCTACGAGCGAGTGAACCCCGAGACGAAACAAATAACGACAGTTAACGAGATAGTTTAGCATTAGAGAGAGAGAGAAAGGCGAACGAGAGAGAGAGCGAGAGAGATAGTAGGGGAGAGAGAGAGAAATTGATAGAAATTCTAAACGATCTCAGCAGATCGGTTCCTGGACGCGTGAAACGGCCGGGTTCGAAACCGAAGCGGTCCGGTACGCCGGGACCGAGAGATGGTGCAGGCAACTGCTTCAACGGAACACAAACCCAACACGGCTAAGCAAGACTGAAGGTCAACATTGAAGGTCGCAGAAACGTCTCGTACGACGCTCGAGTTCGCTACAACGACGCCTGCGCGACGCTTTCCCGCAAATACACAGCCGGAATAGCGACGGACAAGCGCCATGCTGACAGATAGACGGCGCGCGTTTAGATGACGCTGGCGACAGTCGTTCGAGATGTTGGAGCATTCGATGTGAATTGCCCTACCTGGGGCGGCGCAGGCTGTGAAGTCGATGCCTCGCAAGTGCGTCATGACAATATTATAACGCGCATCGCGTCGCCGAAGGACGCCCATCCAGGATTCTAGGCCAGGATTATAGATTAGCTCGTTGTGTGAACTAGCGAGAAAAAAAACTACAAACGCAGTTTACGCTTCGCCTAAACGCTTCGCTCGGGTGTCGCGCGCGCGCCGCTAAAAATAGGGGACTTTTTCTAGCGAATAGGTTGTTTTTTTTTGGCGGAACACTTCAACGCGAGGTTAACATTTTCCACGTGGTTTCAGAGACGAGAGAAATTGCCCAGATGGAGATGAGATTTTACGCCATATCTGTCAATGAACGGCTACTGCGAGGCTGTTCGCGTTTAGCGTGCGAGCAGCGTTCCTAAATAGGACATCCTGTATTTACCCCCCTCGACCCAGCTCTCACCCCATCTACGAGAGGAAATCTCACCGGCGTTTCCCTTCAATAATCCCCCCCCCCCTCTTATTTTCCTTGCTCTTTCTGCTGACGCGACTCCCGCAAGCGGCAACCCCCGTCTAGCGCCTTCTATTCCTTCGCAGATACCCACCACAACCGGCAGCAGCATTACCCCGGCACCCCCGTTACCCCATGGAGAACGGCCCTCGCTTAGAAATACAGCAACCCAGGGGAAATTCGGACATCTGGTGAACGATGCTGTGCTGCGAAGGGGGGGGTTGTCTCGCCACCATCGGGGGATTGGGGACCTGCGGAGTGAGCGTGCGCCTTTCGTCCGAGATCCCCTTCGCGTTACTCGTCTAAAGTAGTCCCTGCCCGACGCTACCAACGATCGAAGGAGACGAAGGCCGGAACGCACTTCTCTGAAGTCTCCTTTGCAGACTCGGCCTATTTGCGTCTTCGAGCGCCCCAACGACCAAAGAACGGCGCCAGGACCAAGGAAAGTCGGCCATATACTGATGGACAGATCCGGCCAACCCGATGTGGGCGTACATGTGTGCTTGCATAGAAGTGTGTGTGTGTGTGTGTGTGTGTGTCCTGCTAAAACGGCATGGCCTACAGACTCATAGCCGATGCAGACAACCGTGGCACTCACTTTCCTTCCGAGGTCTCTTCAGCCGCACAGTGAACGACTGCTACCAAACGTCCGGCAAGTTCTCCTCATCGTTGGCGGCGGCTTAGCCTCTGGCTCTTCTGGGTCGTCAGGCTGCTGTGTTTGAGACACCTACGAAAGTGCGATGTGTGCCTGTGTGTGTGTGTGTGTGTGTGTGTGTGTGGCAAGAGTCACTTGAAGGAATAAGGGAGGCGAGAGAAGGCGGTAGACGAATCCAGGCTACCCACGCACCCTCAACATAGCCGTTACCCCAACGAACCGAATATCCCATCACTGTAGACGACGTACAAGCATATGGACAGGAAGCGCACTAATAAACGCTGGATAACTAATTAATCGGCGTGGTCTATCATTCTTTATTAGCAGCTCCGAGCAAAGGAGTTACTATAGTTGGTCTTTTTTTTGTTTTTGTTTAATAGAATGCTATCCGTTAATAACCATCTAAAAAGGAAACAACAATTTAGGTCGACTAATAGACTGCCTAGCTACTGCAAGTGGCGCCCAGGTTTATGTCATTATATAAATATATGACCGCCCACAATATGACCGCCGCTATAACAATAAATATTTACGCTTGGATTACAGTTTCGTGTTAGTTTAGGCCGGCTTCTGTTCGTGCGAAGAGCGCTCGCCTCGTTTCCAGGATGGGCAAACCCCCGAGCGCAAAATGTCTAAACATCGCATTCACTGCTTCTTTTTATTGTGAATAATCTCATTCTCAATTATCTGAAATCGAGCCACATCGCTCATGCATCATCTGTCATTCATCGGGAACGTCTGAAGACCGTCTCACTGTCAAGACGATATTCTTCATTGTTCGACGTTGTAACGAGCGTTGCGCCGATGGCAAAATCCCGCCTATTGAAATTTATTCGCATGAGTTCGCATTGCGAATATTTCTTGATCGAACAACAACAAAGAAACCAGTCGAGCGCACAGACCCCCGTACAGCCACCATCGGCCGATGCCAGCGAAACACTGACAGCCGATCGGGCCTGACTAGGACTCCTCTGTTCGGATCTTGCCCTCGCCCGCCTGTTCGACGGCGAACAGCGGCGCCCTTTCCCACCTCCGGTGAGGGCCCTCTCCACCTGTGGCGAGGGTCACGGGTGCTCCGCTTGCGGCGTCCCCACGACAGCGGCGTGAACCGCTGGAAGGCGGTTGGTCGCGGACGAAGCCGACGTTCAGGCGTCCATGAGACAGTTTCGTTCTCGCGAGCCTCGCAAGAGGCCACTGTGTCCATTGGATATCTACTGCAGCGATAGATCCACCGATCCTCCAACGGCGACCATAGCCACTCCTGCCAGCCACGTACGACGACGACGACGACGACGACGACGAGTGCGACGGCTCGCCGGTCCAAACCGAGCTGCCTGCCCCGCACAGTGACACTGCGACGACGTGACGAAAGTGTGTGCGTGTGTGTGCGTGTGTGTGTGTAATACACATATATATATATATACATACATATATATATATAGAGGCTTCTGTTGTACGTCGATTACGATATCGTGGCCATAGTGTCGCTTGCCAAAAACGAACGGAGCCCAATCTAGCTTTACTTAGCGGCCAGCGGCGCCCTGTCACTCGCTTATTCCACGCTCCAGCGATGAAACACGAGCTGGGGCTGACCAGTGAGCAGCGTTCCTGATATATACATATATATATATATACACATATATATATATATGCAATCGTATGCATTAGCTAAGCTCGTGTGCATATCTGGCACGAAATACGGCTCAAAGAGCTGCTCTACCTACCGAAGTGCCAAACCTTGGCGGTTTATCACAGAGATCAATCAGTCACTGAGTGATTGTTTCGTCCTGTCGTACTTTTAGTTACTGTCCTGCAGGTACAATCGTGCAGCGACGCATAAATCACCACCACCACCACCATCAGCACCATTTACACGTCGATAATCGCCATTTGATCGCGCCAATAAAAAGCAAATATTTCTGTAGTCAGACGTCTCCCTCAGATCCAGTCTATGCGTCTGATGTTTGTTGTGTAGCGACCTCCTTTCTCCGGATACCTGCAAAGCCACGGAAAACGGTGTCGTTCAAGCCGGGCTGAGCATCTGCGTGTTTTGAAGTGCACAAGTGCGTCGGAAGTGTCTGCGTGAGCGTTCAGTTCCTCGTCGTGGAGTCTGTGCGGTGCGAATATCTGTGGATTGCGTCGTCGTGTTTCGTGCACAAGTGACAAACACTCGGGCGCAGGATTTCCGCGCGTGACGTAACGACACGTCGGATTGGATACACCTCGTTCCTGTTTACATTCTGCAAGGATAGAAAACGCTCCGGTAGGTTCTGAAGTTTCTGAGTGTATCTGATGAGGCGTGTGTGTCCACTCGACATGTGGGAGATGATGATTTTCCGCGGCCGTGCCGAAAGGTCGCACGTCGCCTACAGCGTCACACTCGTTTGTGCGCGGGATAAATGTCGAGAAGAAGATAAATTCCGTCCTCCTGATGTGATTCGGCTACCGGATTGTCGGGATATCGTACAACTGAGTGTGTAGAAACGACGTTCTAATCGCAGTTGCCTGGACCAGCAATGGGAAAAAGCCCAAATCCGTCTGGAAAACTCGTTGGTGCTCGTTCACCGTCAACGAGAGTGCCACTCCGAACGGTTTGACGAGCGAGTTCCGTCGATGTCTGGAAGAAAGAGCGTCCACAAAGTTTAACCCGACAGGTTGCGCGTCACACGTTCGCGTAAATGTGAGAGAGAAAAAAAGCAGCTCGCCACCCAAAAATTAGCTACGCCAGTGATTCTCGGGAAGTTCACTTCATTTGTGAGTTCCATGTCTAGATCCAAGCTCGAACTAGAGTTGAAGACACGAGAATGTCGAGCCTATCGAGTAGCTGCTTCTCGACTACCGGTAATTTCTCGGTACACATTGGCCCCCATGTTTATTTAGCAGCACGCGAGGTCCCTTCAGTATGTCCACCCTTTATTGATACAACGTACAACTTGTATCAACGATTTGTATTTGGCTGCTAAATGTTAGGGACACGATCCTCTCTTTTTTTTTTAGGAAATCTCGGGTCGGTTGGCGATCGAAGGAACCCGAAAATGACCCAGAGTAGCTATACCTACTACTTGGACGATGCGTCCATCGGAATGGCCTAGGACTGTCCAAAGTCGGTCTTGAAACCCCGTCTGGTGCTCGATGTGAGGAAACGCCTGTAGAAAAATTACCATTCAGCCTCACACTAGCAAACACTGCTTCCTCTGTGGTACACGCCCGGCTGTGGTGGGCCGCCCAGGTCGCCTCAAGCCTTTAGCAGGCCGCCACCGCCGCCGCCGCCGCCAGCAGCCACCCCCTGGAAGGACCAGCAGTCGGGTAGATGTCTCGCAGGGAATCTCAGATCGGTAGAAGGTGGCCGAAAGCAACAAGACCAGTCTCTCTCGTTTACCCACCACTTGAGCTTTCGGTCCTCTTCACCGTTGATCATCTTCGCCGCGGCCACCATCGGACTGCGACCCGGCGCTACCTTCGTCCGTGTCTGGTTCGTCTACGATGAGCTTAGCAGACGATTAACCAGATGTAACTATTACCCAGCTGGCTTGTCCGGGCGACACGTTTGTCGTTGATTCCACCGCACCCTGTGGCCGTCAGCCGCCGCGCCAGCCACCGCGCCAGCCACCTTCGTATGGCGGTGAACCGGGCACCAGCGTCTGTGGCCAGCGTCGGTTGCCATTTCAAATTCGGGGTCGCTCCTGTTTAGCCAACCTGGCAGCTGTAAGGCTAACTGTGACTTGAACGGGGTGATTTCTCTCCATGCAGCCGCCGTGCGCCACCATGGGCGTCGCTGATTACGACGCCACGCTCGGCGTTCCCCTCCTTCCTCGGCGGCGGCGGCGACGGCGGCGGGTCTGGTGCGGCGATTTCGAGTAGAGTAGCAGGTACAAGATATCGTCGCCGTCCGCGGTAAAATCGTCGCCGAGGCGCTAGATCGGCTCGACTCGACGTTTACGCCGTCTCGCGTCACCGGCAGCCAACCCGGGACCTATTCAGTGATGGAACGTCACCGGTGGCGCCAGCCGGTGCTCACGGAGGCTGGATGGCGCGTCCCGTTGGTCGACGGATGAACCAATTATATCGTACGATTTTGATTATAGATCCTGTGATCTGGATGAGCATCACATAGACAACAACAACAACGACAACAACTGTTGCTGCTTCTGCACGGCCAAGCACCGACACCTTTTTAGCGTTGTTGCTGTCGCCGCCGCCGCTGCTCCATATCTCGACTCGATGATGATGATGATGATGATGATGATGATGATGATGGAATAGAGCTAGATTAGCCATGATTATTATTATTAGCGTTGCTGCGTTAGCGTCATCGTTGCAGTCGGTGTGCGTACGGTAGCCATTGCGATGTTCGTCCGTCCGTTGGGTCTGAAAATGTCAAAATAGGGAAAACGTGAAATATGTTGTTTACTTTTATTGGTTTTGCTGATATCTCCCGAAGGCGGTGTTGCAAACTACAGAGATGAGAAGTCCCCAGTGAGCTTCAAGCCGTAGTTTCGCTACAATTATGCTGTGACTAGTAAGTTGACCTTATTCCTAGATTCCGAGATATCCTGGTTCCATCCGCAAGCCACCGTCACGAACAGCAATAAATAGCCTTTATTAAACGAATGGTCTTCGCTGAATTTTTTGTTTGACGCTAAATGGCTTCAAGACAATGCGTCCATGACGCTATGCTATTAATGGCTATTTCTGTTTCAGTCAACAATGCCCACGCGTTACACGCGTGGATCTCATGACGAGCGTCATACAAGTGGTCCGCTGCTCCGTACGCACACACACACACACACACACACACACGTCCGTTTGGTCACACATTTTTTACTGCCGTTCGTCGTCCAGTCTGAGATCCTCAACCACGACACAGACAGAGTTGGAGGAAGGACACAGATGACGCTAGAATTAATAAAAGTCACATCGACGCTGGCCAGCAGCAGCAGCAGCAGCAACAGCAGCAGCAACAGCAGCAGCAGCAGCAGCAGCAGATTTGTTGGGGGATGTCGCATTCGGATTGGCTGTTGATGTCGTACGTTGTTGATATGACCGCTTTTCTGCTTCCATTAACAATGTGCCAAACGCCAGCGGCAGTGCGGCTGGCGAATTGTGGAGTCGAAATGAAAAAGACACAAATATATTAATTTTCGCGAGGGCGAGAAATAGAGAGAAACGGCAAACGAAGATCGATGGGGTAGAGTCACCGAAGAGAACAATGCGTTTCCGCGTCACACCGATAAATAAATGCCAAATCGTAAGAGCACTATTTTGGTCTACGATGGGCCCTGGCTAAGCGTCATTAGACAGAGAACAGATACGTTTACGTGCCCCTACGCCGCCGCCGCCGGCAGCTACATCGATTTTCTCTAATGTAATTTATATCTACCTATACCACTGATTAAAGCGCGCCAATACCACAATATTACTTTTCGACCGAACAGGAGAACGAGAAGGATAGGGTTGGCAGGCAAACAGGCAGGCGTGAGAAACACAGACCTACCTACCTACCTACCAGAGCCTCTTTACGTGCTACAGGTCTTTTTTTTTTCGGATTGTAATTGAAAACAGCCCCTTACTCTGACCAAAGGTGCTGTTAAACTTCAGAGCAGAGAGCGGTTTCCGAAGCACTATTAAGAAGGAAACACTCCGTGACGCTGCGTTCCTATATATGTGCGCCACACTATCCTTTTCTTTACATACACACACACACACACACACACATATATGCACGCTTGTCGGTATTATTGTTAAGTACAGTGGCAATAACTCGATTTGATGGCGCTGCTCTAATATGCAAGGAAAGGTGGGAAGGAAGAGCGAAAAAAAAGTTGAAATTCCACGACTTCTCGCGGTTCGTTTCGCGACGAACGAGCGTTCACATATTAGACACCATCACGAAACAGACAACAACGAGCCAGTCCATTGCCGTTTCGCGCACAGGCTTTCGTTTAAGGTGTGTCACGATATTCGAATTCCTTTCCTGGGATCGTGTGTTAGGCTATGGGGAAAATGCCGGACGACTGCGTCTCCATTCTTCACATCGTACGCGCGCTGCAAAGTTGGACGATAATGGAATTGCGCATGTGTGTGTGTGTGTGTGTGTGTGTGTGTGTGTCAACTTAGCAATGGGGTTGCTCTTTGCCAGCCGCACACGTAAACGCGAATCAACGCCCGATTCGTGTTGAACTGTCTCGTTAACAAATGTTTATTGGAGAAAATCAGTCTAATAGCTACCATGAAGGCATAATTGTGACTTACGATTGGACCATATTGGCCAATATAGTTTTGTGTAATGAGCTACATATATACGCGATCATTGTTTGTTATATTGTGAGTGTTATTTTAGCATAGGATTCCATTGCATTCGACGGATACGCAATTCGTTTTGAATTCAGGAATAGTCTACGTCCTGTGATAATAATTATTATTGTTACATATTAAGTGTTTCTATTGGGCGAAGCTTTCGGTCTTCCTTCGGCTCTCATTTTATGTTACAATTGTATTCGTATTTCGATACGATCTACCCTGAATGGGTGTGTGTGTGTGTGTGTGTGCGAGTTCTACATCCACACAAAATATCTTGGCACCGACGATCTCCCCGTTGACAAAAGCGGATGAACCGCTGATGCTTTAATCCAGGTTCGCCATGTCGATTTGGCTCTTCCTGCCGGCCGGTCCCTGAACACGTTGTACCCCTCCTGTATTTGGCATTTCTTAGGCCGACAATTTCCTTTACTCTTCATCGCCTTCAGCTCCAGCTGCCACCATTGGCGTTTCAGAAAACGAAGCAGAAAATCGAACGCGGCGAGCCACAATGACAATTTGCTATTCGGCTGCCGGCGGTCCTCCTCCTCCTTTTCGCCATCTTTATAATAATTTTCATTTACACTGTGCTCCGGATCCAATTTTACCGTCTATCGTTTTTTTTCTTTTTTCGTACCGGTCGGTACATTTTGATGTAAAACAGAAAAAACCGAGAGAGAGAGAGAGAGAGAGCCGTTCTACGGTCGCCTAAAGCTGAGGGAACGGGGACTCTCGCCTAGCGCAAAATCCGGCGTCAGCGTCAGTTGTCGACATTTTGACGTGCCGGTCATCCGATGGCATCCGCCCGACCTGTCGAATGCCCCCTCGCTTTGCCCTGAAACAAGGTAACATGACTTGTCGCTTTGGACGTGTCGGTCTGCGGTGCGGTCCTGTTAGGCGTCGTTGGCGCGCCGGCAATCCGCTCCGCTGATTCGGATCTGACTCCGACCGGAGTCACCGACGCTTCGTTACCGGAAGCACCGTCACTGTAATGACGTCGTTGTTGTTCGTCGCGTAGGTTTGGTGGTCAGATCCCCGGAACAAGTTGAACGCCACCGACGTCCTTTGTGGATCCGGTGGTATTCAAGGATTGTCTCCTTGTCGGCAATGCTATCGAGACGAGTCACAGCAACACAATACGAGACAAGGCCTTGGCCCTGAAGGTCAACGAGGTACACAGAAAAACGACAGCCATACAGTCATTGGTTTGCAAGCGCAGGCTCTAAATTTATCTATACATACCCTAAGCTCTAACACACACACACACACACACACACACACAGAGGCACACGGCCATATCTGGAAATACTTTTAGGCTGTTTTCTCCATTCCTCTCACGATAGAAGAACGTGATGCTAACGCCTGTGGCAATGCCGGAAAACGGCTGTGGCAGGAATTGTGTCCGACGTTACTCTCTGGCATTGGCTTTTGCTGTTCTTCGCCTGCGTAGGCCGGAGATGGCGACGCTACGTTGCTGTTACTGCCGCCGCCGGTGATAGCTGCCTCGAAGGTCACTGCAGTGGCCATGCCGCTGCAACGACGCCTTTGCGGCGGCCTCCCCCTACAAGAATACGTTTACTCCAGCTTCCCCCCTCCACCTCGTAGGCTGCTATGGCTGACGTTGCTGTCGTTGTTGCTGCTGCTGTTTTTGTTGGGGCGGCGGGGGAAGTAGGTGCATGGCGGCGAGGGGCCGGATAGAAAGGCTAAGAATGGCGGGAATTGGTTTCTTGTTGTTATCCTGTTATTGTTGCTGCTGTTGTTGTTGTGTTCAATGGTGGCAATACGCAGTTGTTGATGACGACGGGGATTC
>MNPL01001347.1:0-31605 GCA_002081605.1 Tropilaelaps mercedesae
ATATATATATATATATATATATATCCAACGCTCAACGCTAGTTGTGACAGAATGCGCGAACCTTTGTCTCACTCATTTTTGATAAATTTAACAAGTCAACTTATGAGAGACTATCTACGAACGTAGTAACATTATATACATGTATCCAGATTACCTTCGTGTAGTTTTTGCAAGTTATTTTTTGTAGATTGAGCGTTATTTTGCTAGCAGTACTGATAAAAGCCAGTTATATACCACTATTTTCCATTAGACTAATACAAACAGTTTGCGTTATCCAGGAGACGGCATTATGCGAAAGCACATTGAATATACAAAGTTACAGTTAGATCGAAATTCAAAACGGCTCCAAGTTTGTTTCATTGTCTATAGATCAAACAACGCAGAATATATCAGATCCCATCTCACGAACTATAGGACTCATTAATGGGTGTTGGTTCATTGCCTCATATACCTTTAGATCTAACGCCGAAATTTAGTATTATGCTTCATGGTTATTGAAACTACAAAAACGTTTACACAACATCCACTAGCGTCTGTTTTCGACTGAATACGTTTTTTCTGTATTCTCCTAGGTCAATCTTGTGGTCGATTCTTCTTAATCTATAAGCTCTCCAGTTACAGTGTGATTCGATTTTGCAATTGTTCAGCAAAGGCCTTTTGGCGGGTTCTGGCAGGGAAGTAGCCAAGAAGGAGCTGATCGCCATGGCAAACGGAAGCGAAGTCACAGTTAGCGATCCTAATGCACAGCTCATCGAGGTCAATTAGCGTCGCTGAGGTGCTTCTCATTCAAGAACAGATCCACTTTCCGAGAAACAGACACTCGTTCCTTCAGCGAAACAAAATAAAAAGTGAATGCCCCTCAAATATGAATAGTTAGATAAAGCGACAACAACAACAACACCTAAAAATATACCATACCAAACGGAAATTAATGATAAAGCACCTCTTGCTCGTTTTGGATGCCCGAACATAATCTAGAGACTACCGCGAGGACAGACACGTATGCGCCAACAAAAAGCCCTGTGCACGGTTATTGCTTGTTGTATGTTTATTTTTTGTTATCACTTTAAAATAATATGTGACGATCCAGTGCCTGACGATACGTTTAACCCGAACTACACTCCAAGTAAGGCGAGCTTTTTAATTAAATCGGAAGTTACTGTTCACACTAAGAAGAAAATGGATGCGTGATTAAGCGAAAATATAATGCAATAAACTAATTATCCGCCAACATGCAGTTTGTGACATTACGAACAACTTTATATACTTATTAGGTTATGGAGAATATAAAGATATTGCGCATAGAAAAAAGTACTGATGGGGTATTCAGCGATTAGCAATCGTAGCTGTGAGGTGAAATAGCAGTCACTTAACTAACTGTTTTGTAGCCTTAGCTTATAGATAATCTACAAATTTTTCGGTCTGCAAAATTAATACCCACCGCGTTCTTACCTTTCTGCTTTGCCGAGCACCGTAGTACCCACCTTTTGACATTCTGCTCAAGTATAGAATATACTTTGTTTTTATCTGAGCGGTATTAGCGCCTTGCGACTTACTACATTATGCACCAGGAAGAACAACGTATCTCAACTTGTGATGTCATTTAAGTCGGTCTGCTAATTTTATTAGCTTCCGCGTTTCCCAGTTGTAGTTTTCTGTAGGCTGTTGCCTTCCCAGTCAGTGTTGTCAGGTAAGTATTCGCTTAACTATTCAGCCCAATATGTAATTTCGTGATTTCGGCATTTCAGTATAACAGATCACATGGTGTGGATGAAGTACGCAAATGTACGAATGGCGACCTATGTGGTTGTTCTTTTTAATTTTATACATCAAGCATTTTGAACCGTATGAAATTCTAACATTAGCCTTCGAACGGAAAACGATGAGGTTACGTAATACAGGAATTGGTTGTAAAACAATAAGGGACACACCATGGCCTGCCGATGTTATTGCAAGCGGTGTATTACATGTTGAATAATGTATAAAACTAAAATTTTACAGCACTCGTCAAGACTGTGCTTGAAGTCCAACTGTGCAAAATTTCATAGGACACTAAATGCGACGTTAGCCCGTACAGCGATTCGGTGAGCTCTTTGATTAGGTTGAGTACCACGGTCAATAATATCTGTGGCTCAAACGTTGTGCCTTCGTTATTAGCCACGTAGACAAATGTCATTGTTTCACCAAAACAGAAATTGTGTTTCACCTTTTAAATTGCTAAAGAGAACGGAAACATTGCTTACACGAAGTGAGCAAGTTACAAATATGCAAACATGTTACGGCACGGCATTCTGTATACTCTTTAGCCACCTTCTCTATTGCTAAAGAGGAAAGAAACATTATTCATGTGCTACATTTTGGACTTAAATTTTCCCATCAAAAATAGTTCTTAACCGCGCTGTAACGAACTCTTCAAGGATTCAATTAAAATACTGCTACGGCCGTCTCACATGTGACGCATTGTGCACGTGCCTTCAGTATGGCAGTTTGGACTCTGTATGCGTTAACTAGGGTTAGGCGGAGGAACTTATCCGCAAAAGATATCCGTTTTAAATTCCCAAAAGCATGGTTTACTATTTGGGCGATAGTAGAATGACGTAGACAAAACGAGTGGTACTCAAATAAAACGAACCGATGCAAATAGAAAAACTAGAGTTGTAAATTAGACACACTTATTTCTAAAATACAACTCATGTAACGTATATGAAATCCTATTCGATGCATTCGTCTTTTGTCTGTTAAATGTGTTGCTTAAGCCCGATCGACTTTATCGTTTTAATCAAGTATCTTGAACCGCTATGGCCATTTATATTGCGATTATGAGTAGGAGGCAAATAAAAGTTTTGTACTTAGAGCAAATAAAGTATGAAAATTTTCTGTTTAGTAAAGCGGTCATTGAAACAATAAATAAAGCTGTACTTCAATCTCGAAGACAGTAAATATCATTATTGACCATATCCGGTCTCCATATAGCGACACGCGTAGGGAACTACGGTGATCGGTTACTGCGATTTAGAAATGAGTCTGGAATTTTTTGGAAAATATAGGCATATGAATGCTAAAATTATTGCGAATTCAGGGTCATACTCTCTGAGCTCGCAGCTAGACGAGTGTAGCTGATGACATACTATTTGCGTACGGCTGATGGCATATAAATACAATAGAGTTGTTTTAGCCAAATAAATGTACTAACAATTTAACAATCGACAGATGTACAGGAGTTGCATTGTTTCGTATGCGATTCTGCTAGGTTTGATGGCGGACTTTTTTTAGTATAGCAGATAAGGGAAATGAGCAAAGTTTTAGTATAACTAAACTTGTGTCCAATGTTGAACTATCATAGATATCCTTCTGCGGACGTGACGCCAGACTTGGTGCATGTTGCCAATGAATGCCAAAGACTTGCAGAGATCCTCACAGGTAAGTATATGATAGGATAAGGTCCGACAATTTAATCGCAGCCGTTACGTTACTTTTTAGCACTTTAACGTATTTATATACGAGCAGTTCTTCACTATGGCATTTGTTTTGTACAAAGGCTCTCTAACCCTTTTCTCCTCATTTCCGGCCATATAGGGCAGAACAACCCGGACATCGTGTTACCTCTGGATCGCTTTGGACGCGCCGCTTATGCGTCGAATCATTTCATTCGGCGGTTTGTAAAAGTAGAACTTTTCGGAATTACCTACACTTCGGGGCACTGCCGCGCCAACTAGCAACCTCAAACTTAAATCCTGCTTCTGGTTTCTGGCAACAGCTGCAATAGACCTTAGGCGACAATCGCCCTTACCCCGAGCTCCCACACGGAGCTGATTACCCCCCCGTTACCGTCCTTCGGCTGTCGTTCGAACTTGGTAATATCGGTAGGTCGAGACGACCCAGCCCGGGATTCGCTTTAGTTCAGTACCTGCCTCCCTATTGAAGCCTTTCACAGCTGCAGCCACCTGCAGCCCGCACCCCGCATCCGCTAGTGACCAGTTAACAGATTTACTTGCCATGAAGCCACCGAGTTGAACCGACATGGTGAGCCTGCTATCGAAATGGGCTAGAGAGATGCGGAACTGCAGCTGCTGGTCAGGGCGGGCCATGATGCAATATTCAACCGACGTGATGACTAGACGCAAGGTAGATCTTATGATTGAATTCCCCTTTGCTGATAATTGAGCCACATACTGTACATTTGTTGTGAGTTCTGTGGATAGCGTCGATATAAGTATAAGGGGCGTCTAGTGGTCAGCCACTCAAGTGCCGCGCAAAGTGTACATGGAAGTTTCCAATCATATTTACCGCTTAGGATATTCGGCGCTAGTAATAGTATGCATAAGACAGTTCGTTATAATAATTTCTAAGGGCCGAAGTGAGGTGAATCTTTCTTTCAGTAAGTTATTGCAACGTATAGTAATGTCACTGCAATGCAGAAATTCAACTATAAGGTATTTGGCAAGTTTTCTGCATGGATGGACCAAGTCAATCGGGGTGGGCCGGATCTGCCGGAGTTCCTGTGAATCTACAGGCCCTTGTGCGGTCTTTTTTATTTTTCTTGGCAAAGAATAAATGAAACTTTGTTATTTAGACTTTTCACCCAAGGACAAACTAATCGTAGCGCTAACGGATATGCATTACAGTAAACATAATAGCGTTAGAATGTAAGAATTTGGAGTTAAGAGCAACAATTACTTTACGGCAGTTAATCTTTGTTTTTAACTCATGCATGAATGCAAAAACTGTGTACGTGAAACATATTGTCATTATGAACTACCACAGATATCATTACTAGTATTAGTACCTAAGTGAATAAACACGAATTGGAACATTATCGATTACTTCATATAAGTTGTTACCTCGACTAATTTAACTGCTGATAGTTTGAAAATAATTTTAACTTTTTATCTGGTAAGGTGACTGATAGGAAAATGTAAATATAAAAAAATCGTCAAAATATTTTTCCAGTTGTTACTATAATTGCACCAAACTGTATTGAAAATTTATAAATTTTATCAATGTGATTCGATGAGATTCGCGTAAATTTAGTAGATATATCAGGAATAGAAATTTTGCTGTTAAAAAGAGATAGTACGTCTATCGTTAACATAATTATTTAGTAATAATTATTTCTTATTAAAAAAAGGAAAATGACATTTTTTAATTACATGGAAATAAGTGGTCAACGGGGCAGCTCTTGAATGTCGCTTGATGTCGCTATTTGGAAATTAACCTGGTTTTTTGGGGTTTTAACTACAATAACGCGTTTCACTTTACAGGATACAACTTAGTGGATTAGGCATTAGTGGTATGCGCGCAGTATTGAGTTCGTCAGACCTGATATTGTATATTATTTTCCTTACATTGGCTAAACAATGATCTTTTGATTTTATTCTTGTCTCTTTTTTATATTTTCTACTAGTCTTAGGCGCTACTATTGTTTTCCAGATGAAAATAAACTCACTTTGGCGATTGGTCCAGTTTACGCGCGACTGGCAGTTATCTAGTTTGAAGCCCACCGAAAATATCATCACGCAAATTTTAACTATAATATAAATTAACTGTGATAATATACACAGCTACTTTTACATATGTAGTCGGCTTACATGATATATTGAAGTCATCTTACCATTACCAAAAAAACGTATTTCAGTGTCTCGTACAGAGCAATTGTGTCGAAAATTATTGCTTAAAATTTTCGTTCATAGAAGACAAAGGATCCAGCGACGCTTTCATCACTGGCGTTTCCTGGGTGATTTTGTTTTAACAATACGTCGGTCGTGATGCTGCTGCACGTACTATATTCGCTGATTAATCGCCTAATTGTCTTGAATTTATATCACCTACAGGCTTTACGCTCCACGCATTAGATCACATCGCTAATTGGAAGTAACAGCGCTATGGATGCCCCATTCTACCTAGCTCGGTTACTTCCTGCTGGGGCCTCAAAGTTGAACCTCCAACATCTTCAGCATGCGCAGTGGCTAATACATTTGATATAGTATCTCATATGAACGTTCCAATTTGGTTTACTCATTTGGTAATTTATTGTCCCAAGAGAGCGTAGACAAAGTCTTATAATAAGGGGGTAAACAGCGTCGCTTCATGCAGCCCTTAGTCAAATAAGGGATTTATCCAGACGGACGATCTGACACATAACAGAACAATGCTCGTGGAAGAGATATCCTTACGGACAAATTATAGCTAGTATTACTCGCTAGTGCGAATTGACTCACATTTTCTCGGCTACTCTCTGGAACACCATTCTAGTCTTTGTTCTCCCGAACAAATCTTCCCGTTTGCCCCGTTATAGTTACACCAACACCACAAAATCCGAATGAAAACTGCTGCTAAGCCATAGTTGCAGAAAGGAAGTAAAACATGTCACTCAAGGCACTATTGTAGTGTTGGCGAGTGGCTATGGTGCTCGCCAGCTCAAACTCCGCCAGTAATAGACACTCGTTGTCTGCATTGTGTATGCCATGAAAGTATTACAATGCTATTTGATGCTCGAGGTAACGCGAAAGCGGTTCTTGAGCGCACAACGGGAATGATCTCTGCAGAATTTTATTTTGATATACTCATGTTGCGCCGGAAATTGTAACAGGCTTTCAAAACAATTTTGGTAGAGTGATACGTTGACACTTGCGGGGATCGTATTGTATACAGTTAATAAAAAAAGCGAGAATATATCGCAAATCAGATGGGGAGAGGAATTACACATATTTTACATCACATTAGTCTTCAAGCAGCTCTATGAGTGGCTCATTAATGTGCTTTTAGGTTTAATGTCAAAAGCGTATTTCGTTTACACCAACAAAGTTGTTTCAACCCAACGAAATGGGGAGCATCAGGCACGACTACATAATCGATCTTCTACAACGTGTTTCTACCTAAACACACATGACCTGTAACACTCAACGATGGTGTACCAATACCGTGTCCGTTAGTGAAAGTGGCAAGAACCGTTGCGATACCCTTATGACGTAAGTTGCCTATGGAATTTTGGTGCAGGCGTGTTTAAAATAGTACGCAGTACAATGCGTTACTTTGATCAAGCATGTTTGCTTGATTTCTAGCATGTCTCATATAAACGCATACATTCATCAAGGCTGAAATGTTTAAAAACCTAGAGGATGATTTGGCGAAGACAGTTTTCGGCATTTTGATAAAAATTCCAAAAGGACAAGATGTATTCATCGAATTTGCATAGCATACGAAAAACTAATTCTAGATGTCTTTTTAGAGAAGTGTCCCGCCAAAACGCAGGAATCTATCCCTGTGAGCTACTCAATATGAAGAAGAGGGGGAAAGTGCTCCTTAAACTCAGTTTTCTTGGCAAACTCGCTTGTTGCTTCCTCTTTTGCCGACTACCCAGGGAGGGCCCAAGCGAAGCGGGAGGCAAAACGCAGGCATGCTTTTTTTAATATTTCAAATGGCTCTACATTACTCTTACAGCAATCGTAATCGCTGAGGCAATATTAAAAAAAGGGGCTAGAGTTCCATCTCTAAGAAGTGAGGGGCTTCCTTCCTAATCCAGGCACACAGAGCTTGTAACCCAAGAGCTTTTATGTGTCGAAAATGCCAGCCAAGATCCTTACTTCCGAACCCTGACGAAGAAATATGCAGGGTTGAAGCATTCGTGGAGGATGCAGCCTTACCCTCGTATAAGGGCCCATGACAGCTTGTCTGGCGTAGAGGGGACGATGGGATACGGCTGGAATGGTGGCGCAACGTCTGCCGTCCAGTGCTAGGCTTATACGTGGCTTGCAACAGCGCTGATCGCTTGGCTTGCCGCAGCCTTCGTCATATGCTTTCCCGTCGTAATGAACAGATGGATTGTGAAGAATCCGCGCTGAATTTAAAGAAAGGTTTAAAAGAATCCGAAAAAGAGAACCCCCAGCTGAGCATCAATCACTCGTCAGAACACACCAACATTTTGTACACACAACATGTCCTTGCAAAGAAATGAATAGAGACCAGTATCCGGAACCACCCCAACGAGTCAGTCCAATGTATGGCGAGAAGGAAAAGACATGGAAGGGAGGTAGGGAGAGGGACAGAGCGCGATTGCATCTCTCAGAGTAGCCAGTACGCTTGGTCGGTGTCGTAGACTAAGAAGACCTGTTACTAAATTAAATTCGGTAACAACATTACGCAGATACGAAAGTGCCCAATTTGTAACCAAGCTAGACAAGTGGCATGACATGGTTTCTTGTAACGACCTAGCAGAACGTCATACCAGACCCTCCCAATTCGTCTCAAGTGGAGGAAACAAAATATGCGTACCCGGCGCTTACTTTAATAATGAGGTTTGCAGCTATTTCTGCCTCGATGTCTGTTGCTTGAATTTTACTGTCACAACTCTATCCTTGTATAGTATCACAGCTCGTGTCTGAGGCGATGGCGAAATTTCATTGTTTAATGCCGGTATCCAGTTTTCAGTTTGTCCTTCCTTGTCATCAGTAAAGAACAGGCCAGGTAAAACAAAACAAATAAGCTCTAAAAATCGAAATTATATGATCTGTTGGCAATCTAGGAAATACGTCAGAAATATTTTTTTTTTATCCCTTTGTCGTTTGCAGGCCTATACATATCCGATGATCAACGGAGAACTTAGTTGTATCCCTATGAAATTAGTAAATAAACATTGTTAGGGCGACCGAGGCTCATTTGTCTCACTTACAGAAAGTCTTTGGCCACGAGTTGTCTAGATACCACTTGCGCGACCCTACTCTGCCGCGCATGTTCGCTATGTTGAGTCGCCAAGCCGATCCATCACAACAGTGAAAGAGCGCTGTTACACGCCCCATACGAGCTGTTAATGCCACACCAATCTGGTCGGTTTATACAGCCAAATATAGCCTGAGTTGTTGTGACCACCTATTCCTTAACTTAGTTAGCTGATGTACGAGTGACACCATTTCTTCACATTTACAACGGTAACATTCCTACCCGGAAACCGACTGCGTAATGGTCATTTGAGTCTAACTATTTCCACGAGCGTTGCGCTTCCTAATGATGTGTACCTATTTTAAGGCATCATCTTAATTGTCATCACGTCATAAACACAAGGACGTATGCGCTGTGTATAGTGTTCCGTTAAAGAAGTCCAGAAAGATACAAAGAGATCACACTCGCGTAATGTAGATTTGGCGCAAACCTTCGAAACTAAGGAATGCGGAGGCTCTTAATGAGATTGGGAGTTTGCTTTGGACATAAGCTTTATGGTTAGTTGTCGGAGGCTAACCAGCCTTAATGTGGGGTTCCGGTACGGTTTCCTCGCTGAGACTACTCGACATTTCCCGTTTCCGCTGACACCATTCCATTCTGTGCAAGTATAGTCTAAAGCAAAATTTAATGATCATAGTGAGTGGTAAATCGCGAATGAGCTGTGTGATAATAGGTCGAAGAATCATGTACATGTGGGATATGGTAAACTGTGCAAATGCAAATACTTACATAAAGATCTACGTGAAAACGTTGTGTAAATGTTTAGCCAATGATCGTTGTATTAGTTATAGGAGTTTCCGTGGGGAAACTGTGAAAAATAGCTGTCAGTTATAGCGAACTTTTAATGATGTTACCTTTACGCTGTAGCCCAGGTCAACACATTTCGGTCAGCAGGATGAGTAGTAAATACGAACACCTAAACTATGCTACTTCATAGATATATTGATGTGGCACACGGCCACGGTGATCCCTACCTTGTTAAATCAAGCTCTATGCAAGAAATTCATTATCAGGCCGTATATATTGAGGCTATATATTGAACTTAGATTGTAGAAATATCAGCCACATCAAAAGAAGGACCTTTTCGACTTAATATTTTAGTTGCGTAAAACTCGTGTTTGTATCAATCATTCTGCTTTCACTGCCAGAAAATTATGAAGCATGAACCATCTAACTGCACTAAAAATAAAGCAAGATATTTCCAAACTACACATATATTTCATAGTTTTATTAAAACTGTTGTATTTTCTGTCTTGTTTTAAGTATTTGTCATACTATCGCTGAGAAGTGTATCTACGAATGAGTCAAGTAGAGAAATCTTATGAGATTATTTTATTAACCAAATTGCAAAAGAATAAACGTAAGCACTAGTTTGGCACTAAATTATTTCTCCGTCGAAAGTATTTGCAGCTATTATATGCATACCTTCATACCGTTAGAAGCACAGTTTGTTACCCTAGATGCACGTTGAAACTCTTAGTGGCTTAACACTAACTTCTGTTTTTTCCTGCAATGCTTTCATAGAGAATAGCACCCGCTCTCTTGTAGTGGCGATCAGGAATGGTTCCATATTGCATTTGTGGAGGAAATCTGAAGGCT
Organism: Tropilaelaps mercedesae; assembly: GCA_002081605.1. Taxonomy (NCBI): domain Eukaryota; kingdom Metazoa; phylum Arthropoda; class Arachnida; order Mesostigmata; family Laelapidae; genus Tropilaelaps; species Tropilaelaps mercedesae. The sequence goes on from MNPL01001347.1 coordinate 10,315, forward strand.
GAACGCATCTTACTATTAAATTTTGATAATAAAGGCAACTCTCGAACTTGGCCGACAACAAATAGGTAGAAAAAAATGTATAAGCGCGCCGAATTGCTTAAAGCTAGACAGAAGGTGCCCTAGCTTGAAATCACATACGATCTGGTAGACTGCAACTGCATCTGAGGTGGTTTTTAGTGGGTTAGAGGCTGTTTCTATCCAAGGTCAACCCCACACTGAATCGGCTCGCACTTAAGATAATTGTAATATTTGCGGTGTCCGGGCGTCTGAAGCTCGTAGCTCGGTGTACGCCCTGCGACCGGAAAGGACACGTAGGTGCACGGGTTCGAGCCTCTTCGTTGCACATTCAAATTTCTAAGACCCGCCATACGAAGTAATGCAAAAAGCGCTACCTTGGACGTTAGATGTTGGCTGATGGTCAGCGCTGAAAAAAGGACAAGTACATTTTATGTCTTAATGTCAAATTATAGTTTCTATAAAAGATAGATTCTACAAAAGATGTATCGAGAAAATGCCAAAACGTGGCGCACGAGAGCATTGCGAACTTCCATCTTGCAACATCCACTGCTCAAAGAGTTTTTATGTAAGTGTCTATTGTATGTTGACAACGATTCGCTATTTGGATTTTTTGAACTGTTGAAGACATTTTCATTTTCCTTTGCTATACTTTTCAGCAACTATTGTTCCTCAAACTCACACTTCATTAACGTAAATTAGAAGCTGATACACGTATAAGGTGGACTAACTCTATTTCTAATAGAAGTCCATTAAGCAGTTTTACTTTATGTCCTAGTATCGCTTGCAGCAATTGCTAAAATTCGCTTCTTTTTTAATTTGTTCTTCTTAATCCTAGATTGATGACAATCTAAAACATTTTAGCAAGTTATCTCAGTAACGGCTGGACATCATAGGCAAGCTTCAGCAAGCAAGTACCGCAGTGATGTGATCTATGCCTCCCATTCCTTATGGATTTTCTCTTTGTTAACGGTTTATGGAAACGCTGATTGTATGAAGGTGCCAACGCCAAAGAGTTTCCTTCTTCTTTTACCGCCTGCTCGCGATTTACACGACAACCCAGAATACAGCTATGTCCGTTCAGATTGGCTTACTCAATTACCGTATCATTCTGGCCCTGTTTCTTTATTTTCTCTTCTGATACCTCTAATCTAAATCCCCTACCGAACCTAAGAGAGGTCATACGCGTCACAATTATACAATTGCGGTCTTTTTTTATTTCTTTATGAAGGGGGAGATCTTCAGACGGACAGATACCGCATATATTACAACCATCTTAAGTGCGAGCCGATTTAATGTGGGGCTGACCGTGGATGGAAAGAGCCTCTAACCCACTAAAAATCACCTCCTCTCTCCTATCAGGTCTCGGAATATTGTGGAAAGCATCGAAAACCAGGTAGGCAATATATGGCGCTAAAAACAACAAGTGGTTAAGTATACCACAACCACATACATTGTTACAGCAGATAACGGGCCCTTATAAGGGTGACACAATTTCCTTTATTTTGCATCGATCATTACTCAGGGTTGTTTATTTTGTCGGTCTATAAGACCTTGTCGTCGTTGTCTCTCCAAGGTGTCTTTTGTCGTCATAATCCTATTTAAATACTGTAAGCCCCTTTCCCAGCTCACAGAAGATGTTACCATTTGTTCTACAGTCTCTTTAGCGGTCAAATTTACAAAAGCTTGATGCGCTGATTGTCCTCGCACGTCATTTCAGAGCTTCACATATCCGTACGGTGTGGTTTGCATCGTTACCTTCCCTGGTGTGGCACAGTACAGGCATATCAGTCACTGTTTTGCCGATTTTCATCATGTAGGTTTGAAATTGGCCATGACCGGTGAGCACCTGCGTGACGTGGTACCTCAGTTCACCACCTGGTCTATCGCACCATTACATCAGGTCAGGGATAATAGAACGTGCCCAATGGCCACGTCCCTCGGAAGGGAGCTGCGCCCACTCACCTTGCCATTTGCTCAGTGTGTTAGTTCTGGCTTGCTGTGGGTCGAGGTCTTCGTCTAGAGCTCTGTGCGTCCGCTCTTCGGCGAGGAGACCCCAAGGGATCATTAGGGCGAGGACTAAGACGGCTGCGGTAGATAGCGTTCGATATGCACGGTCTACACGTAGCGCAATAGCCCTTTGTGCGGACAAGAGTTTTCTTCTGTTAACAGCTTTTCGAACAGCCGTGTCGGCCCATACGGGAGCCGCATATAGAAAGAGCCGCGCCAGTCCTAACTACACTAGATGCACTTATTATAACTATCCAGTAAGGTCGAAAGCAAACCAAGGTTAGGAACAACGTAAGGTAAGCCTATAACTCGACAAATATGGGTGCTGAGTGCACCGAGATGTGGGCGATTTGAATTGGCTTCAAGGAGGGGGTCATACAGGACTGAAGGTTTGCAAAACGTTTTCGTTTCACTGTGACGAATATTTGTACCCAGGTTTGTCCTAAAATCGTCATTCGTTCCTTTAGCAAACTCATTATCTGTATGGTGCTTAGAAATACACGCAAAGCATTCCTAAAGACGTGGATATGTCTGCGATCGCCACGAAGAGGGGCACTGCGGGCCTAAACATTGAGAATAACTATTACGTTGCTGTTTTAATAACTACACGGAGCCATAAAAACTATCGAGAATCCCAGTAGGAGTGCCATATAAAATAGAACAACAATGTTTCGTACAATGGTGGACCATTGACAACGGGACACTAAATAACAAAGAAGTATCTGAGCTTCAAAACATCAGGCTATCTTTATATGATACTGTATGCTCGGTACGCATACTGTGTTTTGTCGTACACCGTACGTAAAAGGACTGCGCGGTCTTTTCAATGGTTTTTAGCTATGACCTTTCTTGTATCGACCCACATAGGGCGAAACATTCGTTGCACGTATCTTGCAACATTTGGACATCGATGGACGGATAAGGCGACATGACTCTTCTAATCAATTGCTAACCCAAGGGCCTTCGTTTTCCCATACCATTCCCTCGTGTAAGAGGGGTTTGAGCCATCGATTAGGGGCGGACTCGTAGGAAGTGGCAAGCCGAAAGGATGCGGTACTAACTAGCCAAACGGGTGACGCCTGACCATATCCGTCTCATGCCCCCCTCCCTTGAACCCGAGAACACCCTAGAAGTGTGCCTAAAAGATGATTAACCCCGTCTATGAGCATCTAGATTTGGTTCCCATATAGCAGACACATACGCAAGCTAGTCGACACACCGTCTCGGCTGCCGTCTCTATGGACCCAGCTAATATATCATCTTCAACCTTATATTCAGCCCGAGCAGCCTAGATGCCCATGGGCCGATGATTAGTCTTCGCTACACGTCTTGCTCAGACGGGATAAGGCGCCCCCGGGGCAAGTCACACTACTCGATGAGCGACAGACCTCATCAAATAGCATTTGCTCTCACCCTATCCACGCATCTGTCTCACTCATTCCTTCTTCTTAGTCTTGATCTCCTCCTCATACCGCTTTCCTAGATGCGCTCGGTGTATGTCGTGCGATGCTATTTCAGACGTATCCACATGAACGAGCACCCGCTATCTGAAAGACTGGATCAAAACTGTATGACGACCATTTAACTGGCACCTTCGAGAGTAGACGGGCCATCTATTTGTACATGTGTGCTAGTTGCTGTAAAATGGCCTGTTTGGCCCATCGGTCTAAACAGATAGTCATATTTTGAAAGTTACGTTTATTCATTCTCAGACAAAGTGCTAGCAGTTGCTACAGCTTTGCGATATGATTAGAATCTGAAGGTTACAACATAAAACAGCTTGGTCCTAAAGACCTTGGAGTTCTCTATATGAGAAAACATATAACTCCAATTTACTGCCATTAAGTAATCCATGTAGCATGTATAATCCAGTATTTTGTAGCCTGAGGAAAAGACATATAATTTGTAGCAAAGACAGGGCCCGAACGAAGGACGGCGCAGAGAACGTCATATAATAATTGAAAGAACGCTCAGAAGAAGGGCAACCAAGTTTGGCCTCAGATCACTTATGTTAACGACCGCTGCCTATTATAGTTTACGATTAACGTAATTCTGACCGGATTGATAGTGGCTACTAGCTGTAAGCTGCTTAGTTATAATGGATGGCGGTAGCACTTTGACGGTTTTATTGTACAGATAAATACTAACGGTCTTAAAGAAGCTTTACTGCGGGCGCCTTATGTTGTATGTGGATTTCCTTGGTATTGATTCAAACTCTTTCAAGATGCCGAATCAGGTGGTTACGTGACTTGTAATAGCTAGCTGACAATTTCACAGCAGCGTGGAGTTCTGATATGTTTGAACACAGCAATGGCGGATGAACGAGGTTTTGCTGTTTCAATAATTGCGCAACAGTATCGAGGCCCATCAGCGTAAACGTATGGCTGCTTTCCGGTAGATCCGTAGACCTTTATTTTCGGGTGTGATTGCTACGTGTTGACCCCACTCATCGATTCCGAATAGTCTAGCCGTTAACCGTCGCCGGCGCTAGCATTGCCTGTCGCCACGGCGGCCAGGGCTGCCGGGAAGATGACTGCGAAGCCAACGATTCTTATGGGCTATGTTCTGTAGTAATCCACTGGTCACGGGTTCGATTCCTATTGGTGGCAGAACGTTTTGTCCGATTAAATTTGTGCGTTTAGGGACACTCAAATTAGTGTGAAAGGCAAATATCGAGCTTAAACCTAAGGAAGGCTAACCTAAGGAAGAGAGGTAACATAGGATGCTTACTGTACCCCGTCAGCCAAAACCGGCTAAATTCAAGCGATACTTTGACCACTCCGACTCACTACCAGTACCCGACCAATCTAATCGCATATTTGTAATAGACGTCCAAAATATTCAGCACACAAATAAAAAATATTTTATTTGGGTCGAGAATTATGTTTTTTGAATATTTTGTTCCATCGTGCATACATAGACGTACAATAAGACAGATGACGCCACACTCAACGTGGTGGCGGTCGCATCACATATGTAGGTCAAACACCAAATTTATGATGACTTATGTTAATATAATGATCGATGTAGGCTAAAATACACATATATTGAACAATAGTTTCGATCTGGAACTTTAAGCTGATGCGTTAAATTGCCCACCTGTAGTTCAAGTAAGGGGAAAATTTTGTATGGTGGTCAAGGTTTTCTATAATTTTGTCCTGAAGGTCAAGGGTTGATCTTCATAAATACGATAATATAGAAACTTAACCTAATTTCTATAGTTTGTGTAAAAATATTTAGCCCTCTATTGGTCGTAATTTAACGATTCCTGATCTTTGTCGTGAAACTAGTTATTAAATTAAAAGGCAGTGCAAAACATTACTTTCTGAGATGAGTTTTTCAATAATTTTATTCAAGCATGTTTAAAAGCGAATAGATATCTCCTAATATCTACTGAAATCATGGCTGAACTGCTGAGACGCGGAAATACCGTAGTTATGACACTGAACAGTAAACCTTCAGTAACGTTCAAGTGTAGTAGAGTGGCAAGTAGCTGGTACAAATAAAGGTCATGTCGAAAAGATACGTTTGTCGCTGTCACAAAGACTCAACACGAGCATTTTAAAAATAAGCACCTTAAAAGCGTGCTACGTGCATTTGTATAAGTTGGTTAGTTGAAACTATTTAATCCAGCTATATATTTCACTTGTAGGATCAGCAAGTAGCATCGTTATCTGTCATTTTTTTTGCAGCTTGTATTGCTCGATCCGTTTATAGCTTTAGATGCCATTTTTCATGCGTTTTCAAACTCTATCGTACTATACCTAAGTTAAACAAGCAAAAACGCCTTGTGCTTACATCCAGCGAATCCACCCTGTTTCCAATGTAAATATTCACCTTTAATTTACATTTGTTTTATGAAAGTACAGGTAGATATTTTTTTACAAACACACATCATCGAGCGAGAGTGGTTAAAGCGAATAGGTTTGTCGACAACGGCCCGCCTCGCCGCCAGCAATATTGTAAACAGAACGAATAAACGTCTTTAATCTACTATACGTTTTTGTTCATTTCAAATTGATCTTCCAGTGGCCTTTCGACATTGCAGACAAATAACTGCTTGCTGCCGGTTTGTAGAATAAATTATGGGCTCTATCTACATCACAACAAGTTTTGGCATTAGAAGATTTAATTGAAAAAAATGACGGGCTTTCTCGGTACCCGCATATGATATATCAAATCGCGGCGCCTTAACCAGGACCAGTTTTCTTTTAAATTGTGTTTTTCACGGAGGGTGGCCATAACAAAACAGCAGTCGAACCAAACCTTGATTGATAAAATACGGGTAGTCATTCTCTCTGAAAGAAAGTTTTCAATAAATTTGAAGATTTTGTTGTACAAAGTTTTTTTGTGGCGTTGAGTGGTAAACCTCTTGAAGCATAGGAATATTACTAAAGGGCTGTCCCCATGCTAACACTCGTAGCATCCTCATGTATGTTTCATTCACCTTTTTTGCATGCCTTGCACATGAAGAGAGAAAATTTGAGCGTTTTTGGGGAATATTTTGCGTGCAAATAATAAAAATCGCTTTTTGAACTTATCTCTGACAATGTTTATTCTGCAAAGGCGTCGAGTCGACATTATCGATAACAAAAGATCCTCATGATTGTAGACAGTCCATGCCAGCAGTATGAGCTTCTTTGATAGTAGCAGTATTTTACGCCACAGAAATAAGGAAAATAGAGCAAAAGTGATTATAGACGTATGCAATAACTGACTGCAGCGCAGCGATATACAACGGCAGCAAGATACACTTCGCGAAACTTTGGTTTCCCGCTGTTAGGCCTACCTCCTTCCACAGCCTCAGTAGCTGGTAATTTTCGACTACACTGTAATACGAACGAGCTAAGGTAGCGTTAATACTTTTCTTATATATTTTTTCAGGAGAGAGTTAAATCAGCTTCCAGCTACCGACGCCAACCCTTTAGAACTTCCTAAAATGCGAATCCACCTATAGCGTGGACTAGCCCCACTTTGTTCCAGGCGAACGCAACACGCGTATCCAACGTTGGCACTGCATCAGTTAAATCGGTGCGTACATAGGGTTGCCAAGCTGTCTCCTGGTGTAGCTGTGCTTCGAATGAACCCTAATGATGTCGTCGTTCGCGAGCGACACCGCGGAGCTTCGAGAGAAACGGCAGGTCGGCACGCCGACCTAGCACAAAGAACTTGTACGAAAAGTCTCTTGATCGGTAGGCTTCCAGATAATCTTATCCACTTATGGCGCTTATGGTAATAAAATTAAGAAAAATTAAAGCAGTATAATCCGATGCATGACTGTACGGCATAGAGGATCTATGTATGTTTTCGTTGTGTTCAATTTGTGTGGTTTCATAAGTGCTAGCCGATATAGCACAGAAGGGGTATTTTACCGAAACATGACCGCACAATTCTCTCGCCTGGGTGTAATATCGAATAATAATAATTAAATTGTGACAATCGTGTTTCGCGGCTGTCCAAAGGAAGACCGTTAACAAATCGCCATGCCTTTAATTTCGAAATTGGTTAGGTCATTAAGTACCTTCACGACATAAGCGCCATTTATATACCGAATACTCCTCTATACTGACTAGCGCTAGCCTCATTCGTTTTTTATATTTTAAGCTAACCTGTTGGCAAATGTAAAAATAAAGTGTACTTCTCATCGTACTTCGAATTACATATTTGGCACGACATAATTATTAGATAAGGGAAAAGTACATGCCACTTTTTAGCTGGGTGCTTTTTTTGCTGTGTTCTCTAAGCTCAAATCTGACATGGGAGGCCACAACTGAACCCACGGAGGAACTGCGATAAAGAAGCATTAATATCCTTGCTTAATTTGAGCAAGTTGACATGTAAAAGATTTGGCAATAAAACCGGCCAACCTGAGCTCTGAAGGTTTTTGAATAGGAATGTGTTATTTAAATGAATGTTAGTGTCGAAAATACTGGTCACACCCAACAGGCTCATCCTAAGTATAGCAGTTTCTGAACCATAACAGCATGTATACCACATCCGTGAACGTTACAGTGGATACTATAGCAAGCAAACAAATCCAGGTTTCTATACGACTCATTCTGGTTCTTCACTATTTATTCACGTTTGTAATATACGGACATTGAGAATGCCCTTTTGTTTTAGTGCACTTATTAACGAATTTGCTGTACCTAAACCGACCGCATATTTAATCCCTTTATTTAGGCCAATGTCCGTATAAGATCTCTTATTTGCCCGACTGTTTTCATAATTGGGCGCACTTCGGATTAACGTATGGGTAGCCTATAAAAATAAGCTTGTTAGACGTTTCTCCACTATGGTCTCGGAACAGCCTTAGTATCACTTCGAAGACCGTAAGCACATACAGACTGAATAAGTCTCTAGCCTGCTGGCATAGTGTTTTATCGGTTTCGGAAATTGCCAATCGTAACGTGTAATAGCCATTAGACTTGCTAGTTGGATTAAGATGCCTCGGGCATTAGCGGCTACTACCAACTGTTAAGCGCACTCAATCAAAGATATTTATATCTTTGATTGAGTTTACTTTGAGTTGACTTTAGAGATAAATCTCTAAAGTGACACTGGCTGTTTCCGTCAATGTAGCTAGCCCATTTTTTAGTTGCACATGTACGAACCTTTTAAATTGATCTGTGCGTACGTGGCTGTGCGTGTATTATCGTGAGATATTCCTTATGTCTATATTGATCGATTCTTAGAACGTATTTTATTATACCTTGCCTTTATATAGATTAACTTTATCATTATATTGAAATTACATGGTGCAGACTATACATCAATCGCATGTATCGTAATATTAATACATTTTAATTCATTTCCATTGTTTATAGCTACTATAGTGCTGTTCAAGATATGCATCAGCAATCAAGCGTCGAAGACTGTCGCACATGTATTTCATTTTTCTATAACGAGAGTATTATTCACAATCCAGTTACAGAACGACATATGAGTGTAATTTTTGTAACATATCATTCCAGTAGTTCCTATAGTATATGCATACAAATTATCTTTCGAAAGCGACTTCAGTGGTCTACGCAAGTTGGAAACTAAATCTAAACCATTTAGCTTGTGTTCGGAAATAGGATAACATTAATAAGAGAAGGAATTAAAAATAAAATACATTAAAATTATGGACGGCGCTTTTCTATGAGCTACCGTTAGAGGTCAGCGTACCGGAAAGCACTAGGTTAAAGGTACCCCAAGCTAAAGCCTTGTGATTTTTATGCTTTCAGAGTCGGTTATCTTGGCGACTCGAGGCTGCAGTTGCTTACTAAAATGTCCTTTCTTTGGATTTTACTGTACTGGCAATTGTTGCAAATGACAGCTGGAACAGCCTTGAAATTTGTCTGAGCACGACAAAAGACGTCAACGACTGCCATATTCAAATGGCCCGATAAGGCAGAGATCACGTATATGTATACAGATGTGCGTCGCGGTTGCTTATGAGGTACTCATATTATTCTGAATACTCTGCTCTGTATCGTTATATTTATGGCATGGCTTGTGCTTGATTCTGTGCTACTTACCCGATGGCCTTATATCTTTTTTTAGTTTCTATACTACAGTGTTCTGTAATTTTATAGCCAAAACGACGTTGTCCTTTTATAGCGGGAACAACGCAAGCTTAAAATGAGTGAATTAAATAAGTGCACTTATTTTTACATCACCTAAAGCCTTACTGCATAAAAACTCACGGATACATAAGAGGTAGTCTTATAAGTATTTACACATAGAAAATGGCGGTACAATGCTACATTAGCACGAAGTATTAAAAATGGACTTGGAAAATTATATAGTATATATAATATTCCATTAAATCAGAAAAAATTGATCCGTTCGGAAAAGCGTAAAAACACCTTAATAAAACGGTATACAATGAACTCTAAAGGTGACTGTATGTTATAGTAACATATCCATTCCTTTTCCTAGGAAATGAAAGCTTGCGAAGTTTACCAAAATCCGCGCTGAATTAAACCAGTGTGAATGGCTAGGCTAGTGTAAAAAAGTATAGCTGATATGTATAACCTCGCTGGTTCTGACTACAAATTCTAATCCAGTATTGAAGCATCGTATAAGTAAAAAAGGCCAGTTATTTTCTAAAACATAGCAGCACTTGATAAAAAGTAAAGAAAAAAGCAGTAAGAAAGACGAGCCTTTCAGAATAAATAAATTGTAATTCAGGCGTCTTTGCAGCATCATAAATCCTTCCTGCAAAATTTTTGTTATGAGTAAGCTAAAGCATTACGTGCCATTAATTAGTATATTTAGCCAATAGTTATATATCGAACTGACGTCAAGACTTTTTAGTGCCTTTTCATAACTTCCATCAGATGTCCGTGTGATTTTCATTACACGTTAAGCGAGAACGAGGCTCACACACTTACCTCAACGAATTTGCAAATCTATAGAAGAAAATGTGATTATGCAATAACCTATTAGAGGAATACCTTCAGAAATTATGCTGCAGTTTGCCAATAACTGCTTGATCTTTACGATATTAGGTTCCGTAATTCGCAACGACGGAAATGCTGTTTTGCTTGTGCTTATATACAATTCTGTAGCACCTGGATTGTACCTATACACGGAAAAACCTTGTTAGTGCTTGCCAATTTCCAAATAATCCTCTTAGAGTACCTTGCTATTAATCAGCTTAACGCTATCTGATACCCTTACGATACACGTATTTTTTTCTTAGAACCTATGAACATATAGCTTCTGCCACACACTTCCGGACCTCAAATTATAATACTTCACCTCTGTCGATAACATACTTCAGTTTGATTAACAGCTCCGTTCTGTGGGGTGCATACCACGTAAACCAAACTAACAGCTTCAGAATATTGACCTTGTTTTATCGTAACTTGAGCATGATCAAAAGGCAGACTTCCCGCTTACGGAAACTCTATAAAACGTCAACAATACAGATTTAGATTTATCTTTATTGGTTTTGAGCGCAAAGGTAGTTCATAGTAAAGTTTGCACAATAGTTTTCGCGGATTTTACGATATGTAGTAAGCTAGCTCATACACAGCATGCTAAAAACAAACTAGATGGACTTCTACTTGCCTTAGAATTGTTGCTTTAGCCAACAACCTAGAACATTTAATTTTTATTTCCTTGTGCTTAACAGGAGCACGTAGTACAACGACGTACAACAACATGCAAACATTTGTGAGAACGAGATCATCGAATTTATATATTATTTATTTATTATTTTAAGCTTAGGGCTTCTGTTGCAAATACACATAGCAAACTAGATTACATCGATAATGATTTGGACATACCTGGATGATTAAACAACAATGCTAGTTAGAATAAGTTTGTGAGATTGTAGAATATGCAAACTTTAATTTATTACTACTTTTCGCGTTTCACTACCAAGCAGCCTGACGTCTAAATATGCGTTTTTACGCAACGCATACAAATCATTGTTACTTATTTGTGTATCATTAGATTTGACAATCTTGCTTTTAACTATTCAGAGACTAGGCTACCAAGGACTACGTGTCCAAAGTTACGCGTCTGCCATCTCGCTAAACGACAACCGTAGTTCCTGTTTTTTGGGAACAAATAGCGAAATCGCATTGGTGTAAAGTTCAAGGTACGACGTATCCTATAGCCCCATATTATTTTGCTGCTATCATTCTGCTAGATCTCACGCTTTTTTATTCTGCGCTATTTTCCAGAAAACATAACACGGCCATGGGAAAATAACACAAACATAGATTTATTATTTATATTATTAGCATCATCCTTATCAATGTTATTATTCGATCCCATTGCGGATCACTTATAGCATGGTTTTTTCCTAAATTTTCTCTGATGTATGTACACTGTGTGTGCTGGTGGTTTCTCTCTTTGCGACTTTGTAGGAGAACGGCTATAGGGTTACACCTCCGGCAGACTCGCTTTATCGTCCCCCTCTTTTATATTTTACTCACCCATACCTTTATTCACTATATTATTAGATCAATAATATATACTTGGTATTTACAGTAGTGTGTAATATGATTTTTTGTTAATGTCGGCTAGTGTAGATCTACTACACACTCTTGAGATAGCTATCACAACACTCGACATTAAACTCAATCTTCTGTTGACCACAAGATGTTCTCGTGAAAATGGTAATTTTATTCATCATAAGTGACCGCTTGACTGTTCATATTATACGTGTGGCCCAACCTCCTTTTAGTTGTTTTTTGGAACGACCCATGCTCGGTTGATAAATTTATTGCTCCGTGGTTGTGATGTTATAATTCGCATGCATGTTGCAGATAAAAAGCTCCCTACTAGGATTTCGTGAAAGTTCCTACGGATACATGTGGATTATAAGGATGTACGAATCCCTGCATAAAGGAATTGAAATGATTCACGATATCATTTTTAATGATTCTAATTGATGTTTAATCATGCAATAATGTGGTCCGTGTACAATGTGAATGTGGATACCGACCTCACTAACAATAATTGATTATTATAGAATGAGTGAGGAAAACTAATACGGCTTTCTGTTTAAAATGTATGCGTAGGGGTCCAGGTGGTACCAAATGAGTTTTTTAGAAGTTTAATTTTCAAGGAAGCAATACACAGATCAGCCTTCCGGGCAAACGCCTTAGGATATTGAGCAGGGTGGCTATGTACACGGAAATTCCCTGGGCTTGTTTCTTATTGCAATAACAGTGTATGGAAGTATTTTGATAACTATCCTCTCTATGATGTTACACTACATAGTGGTTATTCTTTATATTTTAGCTAAATTGGCTCTTTGACGATTTGCCTGACAATCACTCATAGGCTAGGTGACAATCGTTAGATCTGTATAATTGATAGTAGTTTTGACGTAATACTAATTACCAACGTCCTACCGAGAAGTATTCGTTTTTTACATGTATGGCAGTAATAATGATGACCATAGCTGGAACTTGTAATCCATTTATGGAAGAATAGCCTACACAAAATTTTTACAGGTAGCTTAGAGTGTAGGCTGTAACTTCATGATTGTTTTTAGTCATCTAAGGACATATCTCTAAGGGCTTTTCACTGGTCAAGCTTTCAGACTCCCTCTATGCTTGAGTATCAAATAATTTCCTAGATTTGGTGGCCCAACAGTACAAAAATTGGCAATAATAAATCATATATAACACTCCTAATTTAAAGAAGGGATAAAGTTAGATATATCTATTACTAACATCTACAAAATACTCTAGGGTGTCGTGCGGATATGCCAAAAACAGATACACACTAAAGATATGAACTTGTTGTTTGTATACCAGTTACATGGAGGGTAGAAGAACGCACATGTAGTTGTCAAATCTTCAATGCTTTGTGTTGAATTTATCTAGGAAACATCTCTTGCAATGAACATTATCGGTATGTGATGGTATGGTATTCACTACAAACAGCTTATTTACGATAATGTTTCGTCATTATACCTGCATAATTTTACAAGGATACTGCTAGCTTAAACGGATAGGTTAAATTCGGACTAAGGCATTTTCGGTAGCGAAAGCTTCTTTTTTCGCGAATTTTAAGCAAACTTTTAAACAGCCATTTTAGGGATTCCGTGGTCATGGAGATTAAATAAATGGCCGTATTAAGGTTCACACCTTATTTGCGCATTGTTTTACGCAGACACACGATTTATATGCATATTTCCCAAGCGTATTATCGCACTTCTGGTTCTCATAACTTCTTTTCATGAACACGTTTCAAGTTATGACTTAAGATGAAAAACAATTACTTATGTCTAAATAAATCCCCGTAGTGTGCTGTAGACGCATAAGAAATATACACACAAGATCTATACAATATACGCAAAATAAAAATGCAATAGCCCGATGTCTTGCCAGGACAAGAGTGAACTGACGATAGTCCAATTTGTTATATACATGATGGATTAAAATTACGGCACTTACGTTACGGATATTTGGCGGAATTCTATTTACATTTCTACATAGAGCAACATTATTTCGATTTCAAGACTAATAAGCTAACTACATATTAACCTAATAACGCATGCTTGCCTATTCCACACAGGATTTGCTAAGCTTAGCAGCAATGTGTAAAGCTACAATATTTAATTCTCGTGCATTCGCATTGCACAGATACCATCGTGCTGCATCAGTCTCTCGATGTACCAAAAGACGGGCGCCGACTGAATTGGCCCATCCATATGTGAGAAGCACGAAAGCAACAAACTTTCACCGACTTACAAAACACTTATTATGATCTAGAGGCTTTTTCTCATATAGAGAAGGCTGTTTTTCCTCACACGGAACGTGCTTAGGTTTAACTAAACGAATCGACTTGATAAACTACAGCATATTCGGGTCGCCATAGTTAATGTTCCTACAATAGTCTTGTGTAATAGGTGCTCACTTACATCCGACTTGTGTTGCAACTTCGTGTTAGCGCTTTTGAAAGAAATTGCTAAGAAGCTATCAACAATGGTAAAGTTTCGTATATTAATAAAAGTTGAACCGTAATGATGCCCTGCCATGATCAATAAACAGGAAGACATTTTGAGAAACCTAGCGTTTGTGAAGAGATGAATTATGAGTTCAACAAGAGCCGCTTTCTCCTCCAGTTTCGATGCTTTAAATAGGAGTTTATTTCTCTTCAGCCTGTGTGGAGAGGCACAAAGTGAGATAGGGGTACCAGAGGAGAGTACACTGATAAACCCATGAATTGCTCCCGTAAAAAGCGAAGTGAGGTATTACGAGATACTGAGCTACTCGCGGGGCCTCACTATATTGTTTCACTACATTAAACTGTAAATTTAACAGTTTAAGATTGTTAAGGAGTAATTAAAAAATATCTAAACACATGTTTTCCTCGGTGCCTATAATGAATGAAAAACCTTTGATTCACTTGAGCCATATATACGAACTGTCAAGTGAAATTAGTTAGTCTTTCTAGCTCTCGTATCATTAAGGTGGTATGGACGTTAAGCGAAATGCTTTATTGGTTGACTCTCTCAACAAGCATGGCAAGAGCTTAACGGTCTGATTGCGATAAACAAACACCGTTTAGATAGTGTTTTTTCTAATTATGAGGGACACCACTGGCGGTAGGTAACCTTTCGAGAAATGATGCGTTCCGTTAATAGTTATGGACGTGTCTCTCAGTTCTAAAATCGGTTGAATGCACACCAGTGCATTTCTTTGGGCTCTATCTCGCGGCAGCCGTCTGCGCAATTTAAATGATTTTTTACGGTGCAGGTGACGTTACTGGAACAACTCCGCACAATAGCGAAAAGTTACAGCGAAATTTTTTCGAAATGTTGAACGTTGCGAGTTAATATTTGAATGGGCTCATTGTTCAACAAATAGGATAATATCCTACGAAAATGTGCCAGTTAACTCACCGGGCGAAACCTACTTGCTAAGCATAACTAAAGGTTTACTGTAGGCCACCTATTTTTGTGTAACATATGCAGATAAAAAAGATCGTACTGCAGCCATAGCTTCCGCTGAGATATATATATATATATATACTGCAGCCATAGCTTCCGCTGAGATATATATATATATATATAAAATGTACTCTACCGTTTTTACTAGGTGGAGCCCTGAATCACAATACCTCTTACGTACATACAAGAGGCACATTGAAAAATTGATCAATTGATCTAGTTTCATCGTGCACCTGCTCTCAGTAATCACTCACCGTCATTAGTCCTTTTTTTAATGTTCTTCACACAGTATGGCTACCGCAACAATAGCAGTTAAAATAACATGCCTATATCGGCTTTGTACATTTTAACGGGGGCGACTGACGTTGCAAGCTGGCGGAGGCGAAGCTACCAGTTCTTTCTAGCCATTACTTCAGAGCGTCATCTCATTGAAGCCTATTGAAATTATTGTTAATTTTCGTTTTAGTGCACGAGATGCCTCACATCGGCAGAAAGCGTATAGATCTTGCCTTTCAAATGCGATAGTTAAGCCTACTATTTTATGTTATGTTTTGCTCAAACATCACCGGTGTACGTGTTCGGTATTTGTATGTAGCCTGACGCCGCTGCGAAGGCAACAAGACGGGTTGCGAGCTAAACATTGTAAATATGTTTTTAAGGAATGTACCAACGCGAACTTCCAGGCTAGCAGTTGCTGTTCCCATGACCTGCCGCTGCCGTCTGCTAGACCTTGTGGTTGTTGTCTTGCTCGGTGATGTCCTGCAGGACGGTAACTGTACGCGGTTTTTTTCCTCTTCGGAATAAGGCACTGGCGCTGGGGAAGGTCGACAACATGCGATCCAGTAAAGAGGACGCAAACACCAGTAGGCACGGGAAGAAAATCACGGACAGGATGACGACAACCAACGATGGCAAATACAACGAGAAAAACAAGAATGCACCACCTGTTAGACACGTTTTGTGCTCTAGTTGAGAGCTGCCTTTAGCTGTCAACTCGTATTTAGCGCTATGTCCGCACTATTCTGTTGTCTTCTACTCAGTGTGCAGTACGCCTGTATGTCTACTCAACATCGTATACCGCTTTAAGCAAAAACCTTGTTAGGTTTGGGTTAATAGGCTAACGGTTTTAAGTCAGGCAAATTGGTAACACTCTGAAGATGAAAATTCAACGTCGACGCAAGACACTATTTCCTTCTATGGTTCTGAGACACAAGTCTAGTTACAAGACATTCAGGTGGTATTCCTGCTTACGAGTCTTTCTCACCACGCCACTCAACGCCATTTGGCGCCGCTTCCTGGACTCATACTGTTCCTGCATATTGTTCAATGCAGAAGAGTTTTACCTGCGAAGCAGTCCCAACCGACGTCCAGGCGACCGACGAGGTTTACTAGCCTGTCGTTGTTGATTTCGCTTGAGACTGGATGCGACCGTCATGTCAAGCGGCGCTACATGTGCTACATCCGGCGGGGGCGCGGGAAAATAAGGTGGATTTTCGGGTAGGTCGTGATGACCGTCCGGTCCTCCCAAACGCCCCCGCACGCGCCGCTAACTTGCCACGCAGCAGGCAGCCAGTAACATGGCAACGAATACGACACTGCCAGCAGTGACAGACGTCTCCACTACGCCTGTGTCGATGTATAGTAACCGCAACAAGGATACTTTAGAGATCTGAGCAGTACGGGTGTGGTTGTCTACAACAAAATCTGCGATTTTCGTTCGCGTCTTTTTTCATGCTAAGGATTTCCTTCCCAAACGAAATACATGTTGGAGCAATAATAATGTGACATTACGACAATGGTGCTTCAGGATCCATTCTGTCTTCGGCCTTAACAAAGCAGCTGCTATTGCGACGCAGCCATGGATATGACACAAAATTGTATTTGATATATTTCCAAAAAGTCGTTTATCCGTTTCTTTAAGACACACGAAAACATACAGCCAACAGACAACTTGGCTTGTGAATTAAGCATGGTCGCACTCTGTTGCATATGCTGTTAGTCTGCATAAAACTAACGCAAGAAATTCATATTCTCCTTCTAGCACGTAATTACGTTTGCCTAAGGAAAATACATAATTCATAATACTAAAAAGTTACTGACCATTGGTGAGAAGTTTTGACGGCGGTGAAATTGCTTTAATGACAACTCGAGCTGGCTCAGACCGGCCCTTTTCGTTTCGGGCAAACACTAGTGCTATGCATTCAGTGGCTTCTGGTAGGCCACGCACCTCAAATGCTGCGTCGCCTTCTGACGATGCATTGAATAGAAGCGCACCTGAATCGGCATGTCGAACCTATCAATTGTAAGCGACATGCGTTCAGTTATTGCATTGAACATAATGAATATGACAGCTTAAATAAGCAGCATGTTCTAACATTACTATCAACAACGTTAAACATTTTGTTCAAATAGGCTGCTATAATTTGCTAGTGATGCTTACCAATATACATTGCAAGACTGATGTAGTTGACTAACAAACTAATACTCTGCCTATGGGTGTATTTTACTTAATACCTAAACTGAGCCAGTAAAGTTGAACGACATCTCATGATGCATCAACTGCTCTTACACGATTTCACAGAGCAAACCTTCGTTTTTTTTGACACGAGATGTAGGTCATTATGTGGCTGGAGCAATTAGACCCCCGGGAATATTGTTGATGTGTTTATCAATGCGGTAATTGACTGAGTAGTTAGCACAGAGTTTATCCCAAACGCGGCGATCCCTTCTGAATATAAACCCAATCGAATGCAAGGAGAGTTGAATGTGTTTTACCCACCTCGACTTGGTAAATCTCTGCAACGTGTTCCCTTGACGAAGTGTCACACTCGAGGAAGAACCAGCTCTGAGCTTGATTTACAACCTGGCATTCCTCCAAAACGGGAGGCACACCTGGGAAATGACAAAGAGCTTAATACTGTCTTAGTTGAATAGTGTTTGTGCATTCCGGACACGAAACACAACGTACGAACCTCCCGCAGCGCAAATAAGCGCCAAGATGTTCGCACAGAAATGAAAGAGCACATCCAAAGACAAAACCAGTGGGCAATACTTGGCTGACACGTTATTTGCACTACTCATTTTTCCTCACCTTCTTATCGGTTGAAGACGCTAAACTGAATCTTTGATTCATCACGAAATAGAACAACTAATCATTCATAGTAGAGGTAGCAATTGAATAAATGGATGCGACCATCTCATTGTTTATAAATATTTGTGCCTTATTAGGCGTGGCGACGCTACACACATTTATACGAATAGTATTTGGGCAGCCTTTCAGCCGAATGAAGATCTTAGATTGATATGTGTGACATGTGTTGCTGCAGACAAACTGAAAAGTCTGCCTATAATGCGCTAGGTGCTTTGGAAATAACTAAATAGTGATTATAATATGCACAAGTATATGGAATTGGTCATATACTTGCGCTGTATTAACTGAGCCTGATAGCATAGAATAGTTCATTAAAGGTTGATCAATAAAACCTGGCCACAATCGTATTTTCTATCTGCGGTCCGCATCTAAAATGAAACTCACTAGCGCGGTGCATATATTTAGCTGAAATGCATCGAATCCACTTTCGACGTCGACTCATAATGAACGCATCATTACCAGAACAGGCGCGCCCTTCGCCAATTTCTATAGGCCAAATCACATTGCGCCGCTTTACCCCTGCCGTCCGCCAAGAATTTTACCACTCATAAATACAACTGCTACTAAGGTGTGTGCATTTACTAGACCCTATTCTGTCGGTCTTATAATCAGTCGTCGAATAGACGTCAGACGTCTTCGGAAGCAACTCTCCGTCGATAAGGGAGAAACGCAGACAACACAGGAGCGGCTCGTATGGTTGGTTTCAGTGATGCTGTTGCTAATGTTACATCTAGCGTACGGCTAACGTGCATACTTTTCGCCTCAGACCTGTCTTTCTGTGTTACAATGTCTATGCCAAAAGCCGCAACAATCATATCCATAATAATCTAGTTTCTTCTGTGGAGCTTCGACCTCCACTAGCGTTTCCGTCGACGTCACCAACAAACACTCATCTACGACCAGTGGCGTCAAAATTTCTGTCTATCCATTAGCGAACGAAGTCAAGGGTTTGACGCCAGCTGATATGGTTTATGGCTGTCTTTGCACACGTGTCTGACCGTTTGACTGGCCGCTTGCATAAACGGTTTTGCATTTCGTTTAGCAGAAGCGTTAGCCGTAAGGTGATGCTTGGCGATGGCCAAGATAGGAATGGGTGTGTGGCCACAGGGGAACTTGATCACATTGTTACTAGCCAGCGTGTTCGTGACATCCTCGACTCATTGCCGTCGGAGTTGGCGTCCACTGGGACTTCAAATCAAGCTGGTTGCAGCTTGTGCGGCGGGTGACCGACGGACAGTGGAAGGCAATGTAAGCGAATAGAGTGGAGATAAGTGAATAGCGCGTATGCACAAAAGTTTGATCTAATGCCGGTGGAGCACTTGATATTGTTGGTGAAGTTGGGAAGCGACTTGCCCTGAAGTCGGTCCTGAACAATCCGATAAGTTGGGTCCGACTGCTCGATCTACTCTTCGCAGTTCCGCTCAGCTTCACTCGTTGAAAGCATTGTACTTGACGTATGAAGGTTGCCCAGAGGCTTAATGTGGCGTTGCACACACATAGAAACCTGTTGATTTCCCGTTTAATAAATATGAGATAGGCATTCGTTTGATATTACGTCTCAACTGATAACGTTTGCCGTAGACGTTAAACGCGAGGTAGTTACTTATCATTGTAGAATCGGCGTGTAGTGTTATTTGCTTGTGTTAATTAACGTAGTTCGAATTGAATTTAGCCTCATTAATGCGAGATACATTTTCCACTTATTGATAGGCTATGACTATCCAGTAGCCATTAACGTATGTTACGCAATATAAAAGGATACAGGTCAAGGATGAGTATAAAATTCGCAAAGCGACCAGCCTGATTGTCGCTTAGACCGATGTCATAATTCGGATACTCAACGAAGCAGTCACGTTCAACGAGAACAAAACAGTCGGAGGCTTTAGTGTATAAAAAAATACGCCGATTTGTTCACGGGGATTCGTTCAAGAGGTGTGTGGTTTGTCCAGTGTCGAAGAGAGCAGTTTCGATGGGAAAACTCAGTTTAAGTAGGCAATCATGTAAGCGGACACGTATCTTATAGACTTAACTTATTTATAGACTTATAAATATTTATTTACTTATATATGTATATATTTTCTTTGCCGTTGACAAACTATTGTTAGATTACATGTGTACGCCAGTCGACTAGTCATACGGCTGGACTGGCATAAATCTGAGCAGCTAATTTTGATTCTGCACACGAAATAGCTAATAGTACAACATATTCATTTCTAAAGTGACTAATTGACGCGAACATGATTAAGCGTTACTGTCAAAGGATTAAACGTTTTGAATATTTATTTCATCACTACATCATTGAACTGATCTTTCGGCTCCACTACGTTTGTAGCAGGCCTACAGCTTGTGGAACGGTTGAGATCATCTTAGGCATGGCCGTCCAGGATGTTAAATTATTTTTCGTGCTCGTCAAATGTAACGTACGCTGATATTCGTGATCTAATATATTCCATGAAATCACTTAGGATTCGCATTAAGGATCTCGGCAGTATATGTTTGCACTCTACCCATCCCGTTACCAGGCATTATAGTATCGAAACAGCTCGATCCGAAACTCACATTCACATTCACAATATAGCCCACAATAACTAATAAGCGATGCTACAAGAGTTTAAACAGAACCGGAATTAAAATATTTAGATAATAATAATAATAATAATAATAATAATAATAATAATAATAATAATAATAATAATAATAATAA
>MNPL01001348.1:0-33261 GCA_002081605.1 Tropilaelaps mercedesae
ATATATATATATATATATATATATATACGTAGATTCCTACGGGAGAGTCAGTTGCAATTTTATGTCACAGCACTACAAGTTTATTCTACAACAATGCAAGCTGAGCTATATTTCATGTATGTGCGCAGGCGCGTTTACGTATGTGAGCGCGAGCAGTGATAATTTCGTTTTGTTTATGTTGTAGAAATAGCCCTTTGAGAACGGTGCCTATCCGCACAAACGAGGAAAAGCAACTTAAATCGATGTAAAAACTAGACGGACAAAGACAAGCTTGGACGATTTGAGATCGAAGACACAACTAAGCTCGCCTTAAATTAACTTATCTCCATGACCTCTTTATGTATATGTGTAATTGGAAAATCGCCCACACGGTTTGACGTGCCAGCGAACTTGGCGGAGTCGATAAGCCGATTAGGCTACATTTGCACATTATTTCTATCCAATGGTGACATAAAACTTCCACGGGTGGAGTCACTTGCCAGATGTACCCAGTGTCAACGATAATTGTCAGGCTGGCAGCATCGTTTACTTTCTCTGGGCGGACAAAAGGTCACGGAACACGTGGCAATCTCCTGGAGTGCATTTGGCGCATCGCAGGAACAGACTCCGGCGGTGTCTATCTGTTGAGCACATCGACGAAAGAACATTAGATACACAAAACCTTTTTTTCTTTTGCCACGGACGCGCCAACAGCTATCGCCCTGGTAGAGTCAAGTCGCCTATTTCTTGTTTGTTCACTGGCGCCCACTCAATTCTCGCATAACCCTACGGACGTTCTGGACGTCGATGTCTGGGTTGGAAGGCCATATTGAATATACGTCGTGTCGCGCTGCGGAAAAGATGCCGCCTTCTGTGATCCTGTGTTGCTTTTAAACACGGTCAGTTTTGACGGTTTTTCAGAGGTAGCGACGTCTATTGGTTCGAACAATGAGTGTAGTGCATTTGTGTTTGCCCGCGTCCTTTTTACATACGTGAAGATTCGGTTATGTGAAAAGTTTGTTCAGAGTTGGCATCAATATTTGACTGTCTGTGACTGAGGAACAAGATTGAACAGTAGGAAAATACAATGTATAGCATGGCTATATATGTACATCCATATGTGCGCGACAAGGGATAGTAGAGCAAAATATATCTACCTATATATATATATGAAGGGCAATCCGTAAACAGCAAAGAGATTTTCATATATGTGTACATATTGGCTCTTTCGAAGCGTTACAAGACGAAACAATTATTACTGCTTTGCAAAATCAATTGAGAACATCCTGGAAACCTATTATTTCCGAGGCATGAGCGATCGCTATTCGTGTCTCTAATTTCGCCTAATGGTTTCTTTCAGTCATCTCTGTATTTTGCGCGTTTCCTCAACTTTGCGCCAAGAGTCTCAACAAAGAATAAAGAAGTCAACAGAAACATGTTTTTGTTAGGCTGTCGCTGTGCCGTTCTCATCAATCGACGCCGTTTCGGTCACTGAATGCTTTCTGGCTGCTGGAAAAAAATGACTTTCTCCGTAGGTTTAAGCGCTCTACGTCGACAGTCTTTTCCTCTTACGTGGCCTGGAATATATGGATTCCGGAGAGAAATGGTAAGAAAAACATATCTACGTAATGTTGCTAAGCACCTAGCAGAAAATGACAAAGCTCGAAACCTCTCGCCAGGCGCCGGTTTATCCTCTATGAGAATTCTATGAAAAAGTGCATTTGAAAGAGGCGGCTCCTTTCTGTGTGTACATTTCTACTTCGGGATTTCTGGCACAAACATTTTTGAATGGAAATTTCGTCAATGAAATTATACAAAAGGTATTCGTACCATATTTCTAAAACGTACCACGAAATGAAACATGAAAAATGTAACGCTGTATTCAGTTACCTATCCACGGAAGCACATTTAGAGCTAAGAGTTTTTTGCATGTACAGGCACACACACACATACACATCTATTTACATATATATACACGCACACACACATGCATATGGCATGAATCATATAACCGCATGTTCCGGGTGGTTTAAACCACAAAAGCTCAAACCTAAAGAGCAGCAGATCCGAACTAACCAAATCCTTCGGTAGCCTTAACATCTTAACTTAGCAGCTCGTTTTTGGAACAACGCCTCTTTACTGTATAGCACATCTTTATTAGTGCGGCAAAGCGAATACGAGATAGGGAGAGAAGAGTGGGTAAGGAGAAAAGAAAGAAACGGTGTACCCGTTCATACGGGCGGGGGTTAACGCATGAATAACATCTCGCACGATGGGTTTCGTTTTTCTGACGCCTTAGCATGACTCCTGAGGTATAGTGCAAAACGAATATCGACGAACGCACCTATAATCCTCCAGCCAACCAGGGCTTCGGCTACGATAAGTTATTCGGAGAGAACCAGTCGGGGTAGCAGCGTTGGCCAGCTGTCAGTCGCCGTCGCGCTGCCTTCCGCCTGGTTAGACATGGCGATCACGCTCGCGTAAAATCGGCCTCGTACGCAGGAGTGGCGTCTCGACGTACTCTACTCTTTAAGTATGCGTGCAGGTGCAGCGCTATTGCATGCGGCTAACAACTATTTATGGGGTTTCCTAATACCCATACGTATACCAAGTTAGAGTGCATGGAGGGGTTTACAACAAAAAACAGTTCCAGCATTATTACGGGGGGGGGAAGGAGAGATTTTCTGAGGTATTACATCTAGTGTTGGCTTGTGACTGCCAATATACTTGAATTTATGTTACACTTGTAAAAAACACTTAGCAAACTAGAAGATGTTGATCACCGCGCCAGATTATCGGAGGTTTCATCACACTTGTAAGCAAAAATGTTTCATTTTTTGTTATGCGTGCACCGCCTCTGCTGCCGTGATGGGTCAGGAGCGGTAAGTTTGCTTGAGCATGCACGGTGGCTAAATTTGAAGCCGCGCAGGCCTAGAACAGGCCATTGCTGGTTCGGTGTCTATCATTTAGGCCCATTTCGCCTATTTCCAAAGCAAGATGAGGACAACGCGTAGCAAATAAACGGGCGTTTACACTCATCTGTGCCCTTGGAAGGCATGTTCCTAGGGCAGCTGGCCAGACCACATATAACTCGGCGATTGTAAACTACGTCGTTTTGTTTGACTTGTTAGATGCTTACTAGACATGAACAGATAGCCAATTTCGTGCAAAATCAGTTAGATTCTAAACTATGCTACTATATTGGAGCAACTGCTCGAATATAGTGGCGAAATGCTTAGTAGTACGAAATGCTTTTTTCGCTCATTGGATGTATAATAACAGATCGATGAGAACGCCCAACAGACTATATTTACGGGTATGGTCGGTAGTGGTTAATGCTTTATCAGAATCTGTCAGCTACCTCGAGCAGGTCGTTTGTCGTTTTCAAGCTGAATTTTCCCCCTGACCCGTTCGAAGTTCACGTAGAAAATGTCAGAAAATGCCTGGCTGGAGTACACACACCGCCTTGACGTTTCCTGATTCAACAAATGATCACCGTCTGAACCGCCGGCACTGGATAATGAAACATGGCGGACCACACTGCCATCCTATGGAATAGGCCAACCCAGACGTCAGCTGGCGGTCCCAGTCTCTGGGGAGCCTGTTCTGCCCAGTCAGACTGTTAGACAGTTAGAATAGCAGGCATTTTGGCACAAACAGACGGGGCGAACTAGAATTGGTCTGGCCGAGCAAAAAGGCGTTTTAAGGGCGAAGGAAGGAGCGGGGACGCCCTCCTAATAAGACTCCCAGCGCCAGTTTTCTGGGGAGAAGTAATCAGACAATGAAGGGACCGGCATGAAACAAATCGCGAGTTGACTGCTTTTTTTCCCGCTCGTTTTTCATTTATTGATAACGCTGGACTACTAAGACATTGCGTCTCGTAAACGAATTACAGTACAAAAGAGATCGGGTATATGGTTGGGTATGTAAGTAGCAAAACAGAGCCGGCAAAAATAACTCACGAGCAGCCAATGCCCTAAGTCAAATTAACTGCAACGGATTGAACTACAGTTTTGTTCTGTTAGAATTGTCGTTACCTCGTTATACTTTGATTCCATGTAGGTGAGAAGTAGCTACCCTTTCTATTCCTGGTCGTGTATGAGTATCCGGTTTTATCCATATATATATTTATACATGCCGAGGTAAATAGAAGAGAAATAGAGGAAAATGCCGAGAGGAGGTTTGCTTAGAGAAGATATTGCATTTGGCGTAGCATCATCCAACACGTGTCTCCGCCTAGTTGTGGAATATATCGGATCAAAATGCTTCAAAGAAATTCTTCGTATTTTCATCCACAAAAATTATAGCTATCGAACTTAGATTGTTTTACCCCAAGGCGGTAAGATGGTATAAAACATCGATGCTAGCTAAAAATGGAAAAAAGACAGGTTTTTCAGAATCTGGATGTATTGCTACATTGTGCTCACTGAGCCTAATACACAGAGCAACCCCGCCGGCTAATTAGAGCCAGGCTAGTGTACTTTAATATTTTTAGTGCTGACCATCAGACAACATTTAACGTCCACGGTGCCATTTTTCACCACTTCGTAAGACAAATCATCTCATATAAATGCAAATGTACAACGGTGGGGATCGAGCCCGTGCACCCTCCACCTACGTACTCTCGTCCGGTCGCAAGGCGCACGTGAATGCATCAGGGGTCACCGAGCTTGACTAATGTACAGTCGGTCTTTCGATGTGATTTGGCATTTTCTTAATAATGAAGACAAAGACAGCGTTTGTCGAAACGCGACCGACCGCGTTAACAATCCAGTGGTCGAAGATGAACTGTAGTGATGCTGAAAGTTTCTGTGCAATTTTTGTCGTCCTGCCTACTTTTTTGGTGTGCACTGAAAAGTTCTAGCCAGTTGCATCAAGACGTTTTAGCTCGTAAAAACAAATTTAAACCCTTCTGAACATGGACCCACGGCAGTGATAGCCCATCGCTCTGAATTTACAGCTCCTTAGCCAGTCGTTCTGAGTCGTTACACGTATTGTGTTCCCCAGTCGCACAGTAGAATGACAACGATCTATTGTAGACCGGATGTTTACATCAAGAGACCATATCGAACAACGTACCGTGGTCGTCGTTGCCCAGGGGGCCAAACCGCAATGCTCCCACACTGGTGATGGCCTATGGACGAACGGCTAGTAGACTTTGCAGCTACCAAATCTGCTTCGCTTTGAGCCAATCCACCAGCCGGATATGAGCAGTGGACGATCGGCTGAACTGGAAACTCCGCCGGAAGACGGACTAGTTGGCTGGGTACATTCAAAGCGGTCCATTCAAGTTTGCATTTAGGGATTCGGATGCATATCTCGATCCTTTTCGGCTGGCAACATGGCGTCCCAGATCAATTCAATCAATGTGCTGTGACATGTAAGAAACAGGGAGGGGAAAAATATGATGATGTAGACAAAGGAAAAATAGGAAAAGAAGTGTAGATGGTGAGACCGGCTGCTGTACTACGTTTAGCGGTTCGGCCCGGTGTGGCGACACATCAATCACATGGTTACTCCCCTTCCAATGGTTCGACCACACTGGAAGCAGTTTCGACCCACTGCTATGGCGACCCATAGACCACGACACTCCATCAAGAAGCCTCAGAAGAAGCCGGACGGCAGTTCGTTCCTTTGTGACGCGACGTGTTTGCCATCTCAGGAGGCCTTACGGCAAAGAAGCAAGTTACTCGATGCGTTTCGCTGAACGCCAAACATGGAAGAATGCAATAACAAACTTAGCTAATCCCTTTATCTTCGCCGAGAAAAATCCGACATTTCCGTTCTAGATTGTTAATTTTCCTCGGCTTGGACAAACAAATTTAGGGAAGCGATTAGCGAATGCGTTTGGCTACAGCATTTCTATTTTATTTTTTGGTTTGACAGTGGTAATTGCGTCTGTTAACGTTTCTCACACCATTATGCGTTTTTAATGGGGATGGATTGCCATAGGCCATACGGGTATCCAAAAATTTCGGTTTTTCCTTTTTTCCGCTGGCGTCTGCGTTTGTGATGATTTGCTTGGTGGTACCAAAATTGGAACTAGCATTTGATGGGACATGCGTAACACGTTTTGGAAAACACGTAAACATATAATTCTTGGCGCGAATAATTCTTGGCTTTATGTGATGGTCTTAGCGATTGTCATATACTTTGTTTCAGGTGACGAATTATCTGATGAAGATGATACTGCGAAAACGGTTTTTTAGTGCCTAATGGCATCGAAAGGCAAAACTGATAAAAAATCTTGCAAGTACATCTAAAAGCAGAGATAAATAGTTACATTCTCATATTACTTTAGTCTTTAGCCATTCATTTCGAAGTGCGATAAAAAAAATGATAGTAAACCGATTTCACAGTAATACTCTAATGTTATCGGTACAGTGGCTGAACTGGTAACACGGGTGAACTGAAATATATGTAGGGGTCAGCCGCACGAAGAGGAAAATCTACGATAAAAAGCAACACAGAATTTTATTGTGTTAACCCTGTATTGCCAGCATTCGGTCACATAAAGTATTTATTGCAGCATTTTCCTTGGTTTTACGTACAAACGTGTCTGTTATAACCACAATAAGAGAAGTATATATCATTTACGTGCTATAAGGAGTAATGCTAGAGTACTCGGCATGAAGTGCCCTCGCATCATTTGTTTAGTATACGTGGCCGAAAATTAATTTTTAACAAGAAAGACCAATAAACTCTACAACAAGCCAAGTTTGTTTCAAATAAAGTTTACGGCAAGGTGTTGTATACGGCAAGGTATGTAGTCGTCATATGATTATTTTACGACAATTAAATTAGATTAAAAAGTCTCAATTTTTCAGCAAACACGGCCTGTATAGGTATGTTTCAAAGGGCCGCAAGATTTCAACCATAGTTTTACGAAAGAGCCTAATTAAATGGTCTCCTAAGACGCATCTCTGCCTTGGTAATACTACTCCGGACGTGGACGCATATCTACTAGGTAAAACGGCACAGCTTCTTCCGCAGTTGAACAAATGCCTTTGTCACGACCCCTCAACGTGCAAGTCTCCTCATTTTACCAAAATTAACTGATGACATTTTCTGACAAAGCAACCTAAGCTCTAATTAATGATTTTATTTGAGCCAGCAGGACTTTGAAGAAGAATGACTCAAATGTGCTTCATTTACAGACTGAAAATCCGACTTTCAAGCGTTCGTTTCCCAAAATGTCGAGTGCTAATCAGAAGATTGCTTTCCAGCCCAGCGAAAGGCCAAGCTATAAACCTGTCCAGCCTCAATTAAAACGCAGACCCTCATTTCAAAGGAAGGATGCACTCAAGGTTTGTTCACCAAACTTTGATTCACCAGACATAGCCCTGGCGTCGGTTCACACCCGATAGGCCTTCGGGGGTTGAGCTCGGTGGCCTCTGATGCATTCGCGCGCGCCTTGCGAGCGGAGGAGGCACGTGGATGCACGGTTTCGATTCCTGTCGTTGCACATTTACATTTATGGGGACCGTCTTACAGGATAATGTAAAAGCCGCTACCGTAGAAGTTAAATGTTAGCTGATGGTCAGCTCTAAAAATCACCAAAAGAATGCCAACTTGAGTGACGGGGTCAAATGATTAGCGACAACTGAAAAAAATGCTTTCAACAATTTCAGGGCATAACCGCAACGAAAATAATCTATTATACATTGCATCCTATCGCCTTAGAAGGCAGGCTCACAGACACACGAATTCGTATTAAACGACGTCTTTTCAGAAAAGTAATATACTGAAAATGCGCAATTGTTTGCATGTTGTTGTGTGCTCGGTGTGCCCATGAATCTGCAGTTGAGTGTTGCGGTGGCTCCAATCTGCAAATGCATTTGTGGTTATGTTTGCCTTCTTCGAAAGGCAGCAATGCTTCGTGGCTATTTGCAACTGTATTGCACAGTCTTTTAGGCAATACCGTTGTATCTCTTGACACTAGTTAAGGACAAAAATGACAACAGGCGATCAATTGTGCACCATCGTCGTGTGCTTTTAAAGATAGCGTCTGCTCTGCAATTGGATGCGATGTTTTTGCTGCCCCATTGGCGTAGACTATGTCAAAGGAAGAGTAAAGAAGATGTGGCTTGCGCTCGACACTAGGGTTTTAAATAACTTTGTATCTTAGTAAAATCGCAAATCATTTAATAGTTATATTTCTAGTTAACTTGTTGGATATCAACGAAACAAATGCATATGAGATATTTCGGGTTTATTTCTCCTGCAGGGCGCTTACACAACTGAGACGATGTTTATGGTGTTTTGTTGAAGCCGTATCTTTATTAGATTGTTACGCAAAAAAATAGAAACACATTTTGTATCTAATTGAATCATTAATTTGAAATGTTTTTACCTCCAAACATCATCTGAAAAGCGACCTCGCCATTTTGGCCTTTCCAGCTCTTTTATTTGCTTTATCCATTGTTCCTTGTTATAGTCCCAAAATTTAGGCACATCTGTGTTTTTTTTATCAGAATTGTTTTGCTCTCTTCCAACGTAACAATGTACTCTAACATCATCTCGGAACCTTAGCTAACCTCACTCCGCGCACTTGACCAATCCTATTCCAACAAATTCTCTTTTTTCTGTGCTCCAGGTAGATTATAATTCTACCCAGTTGATAAACTGGTAAACTTGACTATTCGTTTCCTCGATAGATCTGATGAAGCTGCGCGGTCAGCGCATTCCGACTCATCTCAACCCGACCGGGGCAGATGCATGCAAATTCCGCGCAGGGCATTTTCTGAACAGGAGCTGTTCGCGCATTTCCTCGAAATCAATTACGACGAATCGAGCACTGCGAAGGGTACACTCGGCAATTCTAACCAACATTACAACGACACATGAAAGATGGTTAAAAACTTGTCAGAACGACAAAAAAGTAACCTGGAACCGTCGACCAGAAGTGACCTCTGCATGCGTTGTCTACCGGCCTACGAGAAGGCACTCGGCAAGATGACGCGAAGGCAACGGCCAGAGTGTGCAGCTTTACGTGGAGGAACTTCGGGAAATTGGAAACGGGTCCTTTTCACTTCTATTCTAATAAGAAAACCAGCGCTGTCAATTTATAAGTAAGCAAATCCAGTCAACTGAAGCGTCAAAAACAGGTTTGACACGTACGGACATACTGCGTCTTTACGATTGCTTTGCGCCGCTTTCGCTTAAAAAGTGCTAACAAAAATTTCCTATTTCTTCTGACAGTTTTTACGTATGCAACACTATATAGACTAAGAAGAAGCTGAGCCTCCGTGGGCGGTGACCAAGGCAGGGTCATTACCTGTAAGGATAAATTTTTATGCAATTTAGAAGCAAACTTATCATTCGCTCTTGAATTGCCAGCGTACTTTCGACTGGTGTCAAGCGGTAGAGTCACAATTACCTGGAAACGTCATTTGTTTTCACAGAGTACAGGAGTGATACGCCAGTTCAGATAACACGAGCGCAAGGTGGCTGAAGTGGCTGTGAAGTAGCGCACAGGTTATATGGAAAAAGAGTAGATCACGGATTTTTCGAGGAACAGTGGTTTCGACCCCTGCTGATATGTTTGCTTGTTGAGAATACCTTTTCTATTTGTGAATAAAGCACAACAATGATAGAAATAACATTTGTTTTTTTTTAGATTTCATTGTAATATTTCTGCCCGGACAGCGTTAAAGTGTTTTTTGTTTCCTTGGCGTACCCTTTCAGTTTACCTCATTTGGAGATAGACTGATGTAGTCGTTATCCGCATGTAAGCGCCAACCAATTGAGCTTCACTTAAATGTATATCTAGGAGGCAGCCAATGAGCGTAATAATAAGGGCACGACGGCAACAAGTTGTACTAAAGAACTAGACATATCCACGACATCTTGGAAGATGTCTCACGACTTGATTGCTGTAAGAGGCGTAGTTTTTTACGAAAAATCACAAAATTCGTCGTAACAACTTTGCCAGACCGCACAAGAGTCCCATGTTGATGACGACTAGATGAAGAACATCTTCATATACCAGTTGTTCTCAGACGATGCCATATTGATAATATAGCATCTGAGCAAACTATACATTGGACAGATGACCAAACGTTGTCATTGTCATTTTTTTTTTATTCGAATTATTGGATTTGGTTTTTAACACCTATATCTTTTATGTGGGATAAGGGTATTAGCCGATAACAGTCTACGTAGGCATGATGCGATGCAATTATAAAATCCGTTGGATAACGTTTCTCTGTCACGCCAACTGGAGATGCGAGGTTCATTCGCAATGGTTACTGCAAAACTTCAAACTATGCTCAGTCTGATAGACACAATAGCAGACGAAAACAAACAATCACCTCAGCACAAGGCTCCGCCCCAGAAAAACATATTCGGATCTCCGTGTTTGAATATGCGGAAAACTTCTGGCTTTCGGAAATGGATGCTTTTGTTTTTTTCTACAGGTAAAACTTGATTAGCGTTTTCTTGATGTGAAAGTAACTTTTAACATCTTTTAAAAACAGTCGTATGAGATGATTAAATTTTGTTTCTTTACATGGTTAAAGGGGTCATTTCAAGGTGCTTCGTACTAAAGTCATTAAAGTTACGTTCTCTTGAATAGAAGAGAGCTTCCTAGAGTTTTATGTGAAAATAAAAAGCTTGTGACCCTTTTTGTAAGAGACACCTACTACACATCTGGCCACCTTTCTTAGACATTTTTTCAAATGGTATTTTAGTCCGCTCCTTTTTATTACGTTAGGAACATTCTGAAAAACATTTCTTTATTGACAAATCAGAAAAAAGCTATGTAGTCTTTTTTACAAAGTAAAAGAAAAAGTAATATGATAGCTTTTTACCCAGCCCAGTTACGCGCAAACGTATAAAGATGATACAGCGATATTATCTACCATGTTATCTCATCGAACAGTAAAAGTAAAAAAAAACTGTTCTTCAATAGAGGACACGAAGAACTACACTTTATTCGGCCGCCCTACCTCAGACAAGCTCTAAACCATCTCGCAGAGTTCCCTCGACTTCTTCAACGAAATCGAATGACTGAGCTATTTTCTTACCTTTTGTTGATTTCGTCCCCCGCTCTTCATTCCTCCTCTCTAATCTCACACACAAGCCGGCGGTCACCGAAACAGTCCGCTCGTAGGGAATCTCTCGGGCCACCGTTGCAACACCGGCGCTGCGCTGGTTGTTGAGAGCAATGGACTTCCTCATCGAGTTCCATTAGAGAGCTTGGCGGGCAGCAAAAGCTGCTCGTCGATATCGAAGTGATCTGGCTTGCCGTTACTGGCTGTGCCGCTTCTCCCGGAAAGCATCCAACCATGCCCCAAAACGTATATAAATGCACACGTACACACACGCACGCTCACAGGCACACACGCGCAAAAACGCCCGTCGACACAGCGGAGAGCAGGCGGATCATTAGAGAGAGCGTCGGGATATGCCGACAAGTGACCATGTACGCTAACGGAGACTAAATACACCCCGACCATTAAAGATGAAAGGGAGCAAGCACGTCGGATCGTGGCACGCTCATCATTAGACATCGTCTTAAGTGATTTGTGATAAGATTAATAAGAGAAGAGACAAAAATAGGACGGGGTAGTCGCATTTCGACGGCAGCGTATATCTATGCAGGTGCACAATCCCGATAGTTCGGCGCGTTCCCGTGGAGGAACAAAAGCGGCCATTAGGGATTGGCACGGGCTAAGAGTGCGTCCGCGACAGCAAGCGATGATGGATATGAATATGATAGGTGTTTCGTAATGGAACAAAATCGCCAATCATTGCCGAGCTAGAGATTGATAGCTGTTTTGAGGAAATCTAGATTTACGACGGGGTGTTGTTGCTGCAGTAGCGCCATGTTGTATTTTCTGCACAAATTCACGGGACTGATGCGGAAACCTATAGGCCATATCGCGACCTAGAATAGCTGTGAAATGGATCAAGGGTTAGCTTGCTCGAGATATATGGTTTGCCTCGTGTTGGATCTGTTACATTGCTGAGTGCCACCGCACGGCGGGACTCAGCCTCAAAAAACTGCATAGCGAACAAATGCGATTTGCCAGCTACCTTCTTACAATTCGAGATATACCTAAATTCTCGTTGGTATTCAAAAAAGTTGGCAAACTAGACACGTTGTGAGCTGGTCCCACTGCTCGGGTCCTTGATGCTTACTGCAGTAGGACTAAAGACCTTAAACGTAGGGTCCTAAAGATTAACAGCACAATTTGAACCGTCCAGTTCTTAACCTACCTTAAGAGAATTCCGTAAAAGCTGTTTTTACGAGATGAGTATATAGTTAGTGAGATTTCGTTTTTTATGAGCTGTTTTAGCGCAATCATTGTCCTATTTTACGTTCAACTTCACTGTGGATAAGTGCTACCGACAACGGCAATATGGTCCCATCAAACGCGACTAACGCACAAACATGTTTCTTTTACTGAGCTATTATGCAATAACTTTGAGCATGCTTCCTATTATCGTGGCTAACATCATGCCGGTTACATTCCATTGATCCCGTATGATAAGAACGAGACGTAACGATATGCATTCATTCCATGAATGGAAGCACCAGCTGCTGTTCTACTTCCATCCGTTCACTGGAATACGCCACTCGTAGTCTCTGGTCTTGTACCGGGAGTGCCTCGAGTCACTCGTCGTTTCTGCAGCCGAGGCCTTGTCTCCGTGGGGACCGTATATGAACAAAAAGGGCTGCGTGAACCCTGTTGTATCTCTTTGGACAGCACGTAATCGAGTTGCGTTATTGCTCAGACCTATGCACCATTTTCTATTCGGTAGTAGCATTCCAGATCCAGGCAGATATTGACGATTTTTGGCCGTTCTAGGAAACCTCTGACTGTTTCGGTCAGCGAAGGGTCGAACATGGCATATTGGATCTGAGTAGTCAAGCTTGATTTGGTTCTTGCAGTTTCGCCTCGGTCGAAATTCTTGTTCTAGTCAACTCAATGTAGAAGCATGCAAAGCAATATTTGCTATTATATTGGGACGTACTAGATGGAACCGACAACCGTGTACGTGAACCGGTTTGTACCTATAATTCACGTATATACATAAATTAGAATAGGAAACAGCTATCAATTGGCTTAGTCTACAACCGCAGATAAAAATCTCTTCGTTCGAGGGTTGATTTTCAATTCAAAGTCTACGAGATCAATTTTGCGTCGCTTCATACGACTGATGTAAGTCTAACAGCTGAAAATTAAACGCATTTCTTCCTCCTGCAGGCGCGTACGCGCAGGCCTTTAGCGACCTGGATCAATTATCGATGTTAAACTAGGCAAAGTCAAATCTGTGTTCATTCAGTAAAAGCGGAGCTACGCTCCTATGTCAATTAAGCAAGGAAGGCGAGGTTTCTACGTTGTAAACAACTTGCTTGCGTCTTAGTGAAGTCCGCTGCTCACTTGATCACTGAAAAGTCACGAACCATGTTCACTTGGCACAAAGTCCAATCGGCTGGAAAATTCATACTGCGCAGTACTAATTCGCTAGATATTCCTTAGGGTGGGGCGTTAACGAATAACATAAACCCGCTCTGGTGTTGCCGGAAATTTGGTTCTTAACGCTGTGGTAGGGTTCTACAGGAGCAGAACTCTCTGATCTGATGGCCTCTTGGTTGTGTGCTGATACGCCTATGCTGTGAAAGCACCACGCCTCCCTTTTCTTCTCTACTGCCGATACGCGAACGTCCGTTTAGGATAGCAGAGGAAGCGGTGATGAACTTCTAAGAGATATAGGCCATTTACAAAATATATTATCGAATAGACGGATAAAGGAAGAATATCGCATGGGCTCAGTCTCCAGAAGGAAAACAGCTAGGTGTTGTTCTAGCAGAAAACGCACTGCGCATTGAAACGGCCGCCCAGGTTTACGCCGGGATTGTTGGCGACTGATATAAAATTATATAAGGTTTACCAATAGTTGTATTGGACTAGATTGTGTTTCTGGCCGGCGTGGTGGTAGGGGGTATACTATGTGGTCTAGTGGCTATGGCAGACCTTATAGATCTTTATAAAAAAAGTATGGAGTTTACGGAAAATTACGAGGAAGTCATTAGTAGGTAGGAATGGGAGAAAAGGCGAAATGTTTCATGTTTGATTTGAACTTCAAGTTATGGTACGTGTGTAGTCACAGTCAGTAAAAACACAGAAGCAGACCTTTAGGTCACGAAATTCCTTCCATTGGTCACTGGCATGTTATGACGCTTTACATCTTATATACGCTATACACCACGTAGCACATCCTGCGTTTAAAGCGTTTACATTCATGCTAAACATTTGCGATTAAAAGGGGAAAATCAAACCATTCACTTCTTCAGAAGTTGCGCACAATTGTATTTAATGTACTCCAGGCCAGCATTCCATTCTCCAATTGAAAGATTGCGAGTCGTCCAACGTTGTTGCCTTGATGCCGAGCCTTTCGCCCTTAATCGTCAGCCTGGCGAAACTTCGATGCGCAGCTCTTCCAAACCGCTCTTGTCAATTAGGCTGCAGGTCATAGCCCAATCACTAGATCAGCCTCACGCCTCAGCGCCCGTGTCGACATGGCGCTTAGACCCCGCGTCGCCGGAGGCCATTCCGGATGTGCTCTTCTAGTTAAGCGAAGGGGCGACGTTTATTGTCTGACTTCGGCGTAAAATCGCACAAGCAGCTGGGCCTACTTAAGCGTTCTTTTGACGACGTTGTGAATGGGTGAGGGCCTTGCTACCAGCCATTTGTCTCCGAACACAAGCACTTAAGATAATCATAGACGCTGGTACTCATCGCTTCGCCTCATTTCCTATGAGGAAGTTTAATAGAGCAGGCCGCACATGAGTCTTCGCTTGTGCAGCGACCAATTTGTACGCCGGCCGAAGGAAAACAAGTACTTCGTTACCGATTTTCGTTCCAAATACTAATGAAAACTAGAGGATACAGAAAAAGTTAAAATTTACCTTGTTCGCAGCAAGAACACGGCTATTTCTTCTAATCGGTCGGTATAAAAGCCGGGGTCAATACCAGCTGAGGCCAAAATCCAACCTATAACCGGCCACATCCGCTGTCCTGGGAAATAAAACGTGTTTTCTATTTTTACGGACATTTATCATATTTTTAGTACACGTGCGCCATGTGCGACACTCCGCAATGACCGGTAGAAAATACGCAACTCACTGCGATTCGGATGCCCATCACCTCCATGTTCGTAATTACATTGTGCATCTCTCCGAAACCATGGAAGCCGAGCGAGTGGTGGCCTGAGTTTTTATTTCCGCTCTGTGTCCACCAGATGCAGATGCTTTAGGCGGTCCCTAAGCGCCAGTGTTAGACCATCAATGCGGAAAGGCTAATCATCCATATGGAAGTTAAGTGCAGGGACTGGTGGTGTGACCTAAGGCCAAGGCGACACGCCTTTTGCTGTACCGTTTACGTGTTGCTATGCGATGGATTGGAAAAGTTGGTGATTCTTGGAGGCAAAACGGGCGGGGGGCGGACGATTCGTGCCGTCGCGTAGTCCACGTGAGGTTTACTGTCAGTGCATCTCTGAGACTGTGCAGGCGCGGGCTTATGCGTTGGTATTGTAAACGAAGCTTTAATCGTGGCTGTCTATGACTACGGCTGGATCATCAGAAGTCAATTTCAGACTCTATCGCAGTAGGTTCGTTAGTTCCGCCCACACGTGGCTACAGGTAGACAGCTTCTCTCAATAACCGACAAAACGAGCAAACCTCAACGCAGTGCAGACACCGAATGCGCTCAGAATACCTGCATCGCGTGTAACTGGGACCCAGTTATTTTGGAGGTCGTCTGATGGAACCAATGCAGCATTCTTTGCTGTCCAATTACTTCAGAAAGTAGAACAAAACCAAAGCCTCTCAGTCCGAAAAGCGTGAAGGGGGCCATTGTTCGTAGTGAATTTCATTGAGTTGCCTCTATCCGCATGACTACAGGTAGCGAATTGTACAATTTTGTCATACGATGGACATGCATTGTTACGAAATGTAAAAATAGTCGTGCGCGAACACACCCTAGCTTGGCGATTATAGCAATCAGGCAGTGCAACTTGACCCGTTGGTCATTCAGACGAAGCAGCGGTGCCTTTGTAAGTGGTCGAAACAGTTGTTGATCAGGTATTCAATTCTAATTGCCGCCACTGGGACGAGCGAAATACGTAACGTCAATGTTTGCCCACTGGACGTCCACCTGTCCTGTCTTGGAGAGTTCCATATGCGTCCTGCATGATGACGTGCCTGCGCACAGCACCTATATTAACCTTTACGGAATAATATCGTCAATATTGGCTTACCCCTATTGGTCAGCCAACTTTGGGCATGAAATATATATACGCACGTAGCTTCTATGTCGCATAGATTAAAATCTGAAGGATTAAAATCTTGAAGAATACCGTCGAAATCCTCTAAAACAGTTTTTACATGGCTACTGCTAAATGGAAACACTAATATAAAGGACATTTAAAAAGAACAACATTCAACGATGGCTTACATTTATTTAGATAATTTAAAAGCATATGGTACTACCGTTTCGTTCTGGTTGGTTTTCTCCAATTCCATCTGGGTCATTTTTCAGACGCTTTCAGGTTGTTCATTGCCAGAAACGTTTTCAATAGACCCTCTCACTTCAGTCTTAGCTCGCATTGTGCTAGAGTAACATACACGCAATTGTTTGACTGCAGTTCGACCAGTTTGTAATCTGGCAAATACTTAATACGGCCAGGGTGCGTTTCATCAACACGACCTCGTTCTCACCGAATGTTCTCCCGATTACATGGAAGCTGCGTGGCTTCATCTTTCGTGTGCTTCGTGTGTCGGTTGTAGTTTCAGCGCCGTCTCTCAGACAACGCAATATAGCCGTACGTAAAAGCTACACAGTTCACTTGAAAGGGATACGTAGACGATATACACGTAAACATGCAACGTGAACGGCCTTTACTTGGCCAATCTAAGCCTATCAACGATCGCAAAATACAGACTCCGGCTAGAAGTGTCGTTCCGTTCGGCAAGATCGAACTGTCGCTGCCGCTCGACCGGTCGACGCTAAAAGCCAAGACGGGCTGTGCAGTCACGCCGGTGCCACTTTGGCAGATTCACCCGATTGCATCACCGGCGTCTATTTCGTCTGCGTTTCAGTTTCCTGTGTATCTGCAATCGTTTCTCGCTTAAGCTGCCACCTCTCCGAGACAGCGGGTTGGTCTTCCCTAACCTGTCTTCTCATTTCGCCCGATTTCCTTGGCTTTCCTGCGACGGAGGACACTCGCTCGCAGGAGTTCCGCCAGGATCTGACGGTGACAGCGTCGCTGCAACGCACAGTCGGCCTACGAGGCCTACGACGGTGACGCCCCTAACGTGACGCATCCGCTGATCGGACTTCATTTTTCACCGCATTTTCAACCCTATCCGTTCAATTTGTTATAGCCGGCGAGCGTAATAGATTGTCTAGAAAAGTTCGACTCAGCGTTTGCCGACTGGCAACTCGCGATCGGTCTCGTTCCGGCTAGCGGAACTCGGGCTGATGTCTGGTCGCAGCGAGACCTATTGGCCGAAGTGGACGGGAGGTACGTTTTTCTTGAGCAGGTTGAGGTATAGTCCCACACGGGAATGCCGATTTCGATGGGTAGAAAACGGCGGCAAAATGCCGAAGGAAATGGGAAAGAAACAGCAGGATTCATTAGACCAGACTGCGAGGGAGATATGGGTTGGTGTGCTGTTAATTTGACAAAGCATTTGACCCTTTCTCGGTGGAGGAACCGCGAGCTACTGAGAGCTGTAAGGTACGTCTAAAGGTAGTACGCCAACTGCATTAATGGTGATGGTCGTAGTACAGACGTTAATGATGGTCGTTGGAATCCAATGTCGAATAGCTCGGTAGGTTATACTGGTAGATTGCGTGTCTATGCAACGAAAGAAATAGGTTTTTTTTTTTGGAGAAAGCTTTTGGTATTGACCGTCTAGAGTTTTTCTCAACGAGGAAATTGCACTGGTTTTTCCGCAAATCGACGATTTAGTGGAACACGTGGACGAGTTGAGCCACAGGGAAGAAATCGCTAAGGCACGGACTAGTATCCGATGAAATACGGATTAAAACAGGGCTTTCTACCGATGCACGTGATTGATTGTCCGGCCGGTGCAGTCCGATTTGAGGATGTTCACAAAGTTCAGTCTGTCAATCAGGCCTGGTACGATACCTGGATCTGTTTATTCATCGTTCCAGACAATCGACAAGAAACGGACGAAAGAACGAATCGAAGAACGGAAGGCTGGCAAGCTCTAGACGATTACCGCTCGTCTTTAGTGACCCATAGTTTGGCACTCACTCCTAATATTTCAAGTGAGAAATTGACTTGTAGGCCGTAGGCCAGTTTGTTTCCAGTTGGCTTCCGTAAATTTTACTGTTGCTACAATAGTGGTGTCGTTAACATTTCTGTACCGCTTATAGTTACACACGCGTCCCCGAGAGACTGTCGTGATCTCCGTCTACCATTCTTCTTTTTACAGGGTGCACACGAGTGCAACGCAATTAATGTAACGTCTCCTTCACAAAGGGGAAATGCAGCGTTGTTCTATGGTAACAGCTGCATTGAACGGCCTATGGCCTATGTAGTACTCGGCCATGGCCTCGTGACTGTGCTACTTCCGGTTGGTTAGTATATGCGTCGCGTTATTCATGCATATTTGACCACGTTAGCGATTATCGACGCATACCAATCGCGGCCTGTTCGATTGGATGCTGTGGCTGGCGGAGGCTATACAGCACAGATAATTACCTTGTAATAGGCTCAACACTATTCACGCCAGCACAGGATATGTGGCAACTACACCCAGACATTCCTGAGTGAATCTTCGGATTCTGCCATTGAGTCGATGAAAGCGTGCTTCAAGCTTTCAGAAGCGTCCGCTTTGAGTATATTTGACCTAATGCTGACAAAACCAGATACGAAGTGAATATTCGCTTAGTGAGTATGAAATATTATCTGTATGCTGTTCTCATTTTTGTCTCTAGATATTACGTATAGAGTTTTGACGCACGCATTCGTGCTGGGAAGAATATTTACAGTCACGCTCATTGTCACTGCTACAAATGTAAACCAATCAAAGCTATCAAGCTAATCTCACTAATACTGACAGCCACATAACCTTAGCAGATGCTAGTTAGACCTTCAGGTTAGACCTGCTCCTGGATCTCGGTGCGGAGGTGTCCTGTTACAGCTGGATATAACGCTCGCAGGATCCGATGATTCGGGATTCTGGGTGCTCAGTCGCGTGCGGGAGCGACGTTGTCTTCCTCCGCTCGCCTTTTACAGGCGCATTGGCTTATCGGAGTCGTCCTATCTTAGCGTGTTAGCCGCCATTGAGAGCACCCGCTTGGCTTCGTCTTTCGCCACTTTCACTAACCGAGTGTACCATTTGTCTTCTTCTTCTTTCTTTGTCAAGGACACCAAACGAAGGCCGCACTCGGCTAGAAGAGCTGGCCCGTCAACTCCCGGCAGCCAAAACGCCCTCTTGGTTCGTTCCGACCCTTCCCACGGAACCCGTACGTACTCGTTCTCGTCTGCGATAAAGTCGGTGTCATCCGTGTATATGCGTAGGGCGCTGATTGAAAGATCTGAACCCCCTCTCCGCCACTGTGAGTGAGACGCGCTTCGGTGTAGTCGAAATCTAGAAATATTCGAATTGGGATGAAGTATGGCCATTCTTCGGATGTCAAGCATGTGGTTACTCCAGTGCGACGGGAACAGTTCGCCGTATTTGTTTTATTGATCGGCTTATAGGTTAAAAATACAATTATGAGTCTTCTCAGGCTATGCACTGGCTCGAAGGGCTGGACGTTTTGAGCCTGTTAAGTGGCTGTATTGATGTACCTATTTCGGGGGATATGGTGGGTCAGAGATATTGTGGAAGCTCATTAGATCCACACTGCGCGATGATTCTTGGCCAAGGCGGGCCCTGGCAGCCGGATGATACCCATAAGCTTACCATTTGCCATGTCTGGCGTGTATAGACAGTTGTTATTAGTGTAATTATTCTAAATTGCACCGAAGTCGTGCTGGAAATTGGGGTACTCGTGTATATCATAGGCGTGTGTCCAGCACGAGATCAGATACATACGTGTCGTTGCTCTATTTCCATGCATCTCACACTGCCAACACTACGTACACAGTACAAATGAACCGCGTGTCGGTTTACTTCAAGGAACTAGAAGTACTTCGAGGATTCCACACTTTTTCCGAATACTGCAGCTGGCAGAAAGGCTCGTCTGAGCCTCAGACAGAATGACTATTTCAGCCAACACCATTCCACAAAGTTATCAGCGGTCGAACTTCCTGAAAACTTCAGGAGCGACGTAAACAAGCCAGGGCTGTAAGGGTTAATTTATTTCGTTCAATGCTTGCGTGGCACCCGCACGCGGGTGCCACGGCCCTGCTATTAGGAGGTAATAAATGTGCTGCTATCCATGTACATCTTTGGTGCCGTACGACACGAACAGGTTGCATTACACAGAGTATTCACTCCTACTCGATACGAGCAGATAGCGCTCGCGTGAGGTGTGAACCCGAGTGAAGATTGATGCAACAACGACGGTGCCTCGGCCAGCTCGTTGGGCTCCCAGGAGATCACTTTCTTCGTAGCTGTTCTTCGACAGGAGCAAGCTCCTTAATTATCTCTCCGAGAGAGATCTAAGGAGCTAGGACAATGTCCCTGCGGGACACTCTATACGGCGGTTCGATTCTAACGGTGAACTTGAGAAAAACAGTGGATCGACAGGGCCGATGGGCGAAAAAACTTAAAGTAGATCATAAACAGATGTACGATTATAAGATAAATGATAGCTTACCGGCTGCACTCATTATGCTGGTGAAATTTGGTTCAGCACGCGGTATGAGGATCGATAGAATTCAACGAAAAGTTCGTATGCCGCTAAGATCTGAAAGCGTAACTGACGCCTCTGAAGAGCCTTGTTCTGTCTCACCCTACACTACGATGTAGTTAATCCAAAAGTGTTGTTCGGACATTCGTAAAGGCATGTACAAATGATATAGTTCTACTCTCGTTTGTGAACAAGCCGATGTCTTGTTTGGGATGTAAGTTTTTGCTGCTAGGACCTTCGAATACGTAAGACTCGAGGACTCGAGGACCTTCGAATCTTGACTTAGGAATAAACCATAGGAATATTGGTACTGCTGATCAAAAACGGTGAAATACGTTATCATTGACTAGTAGTCAGCGTTCGTCGGCCACAGCTGAGCAACGTCGATGTGAATGACGTACGATTTTAACAAGATCCTATTTTGTACGGCGTATCCGATTGAATTATTGACGTTTCGGTGAACTGACTTCCCAAAAACGCCATAGAGGGCCCATGCGACGTGGGTTTGTGCGAATGGCCGCTGGTAACATTTCGTAGAGCGCTGAAGCAAGTTTCGTGGTAGGGTAAGGTCTCAAGCTACGGTTATTAACTTATTTGTCTGATGAGAAAAAACAAAAAGATTCATTTATCTAACGCTGAATTACATGTGAACGATAAACGCCCTCTCTATTGTCTAGCATTACGACTACGTTAAATTAGTATCGAGATATAAAGAAATAATTGCGATGATTAACAATTGTTTGTGTTTCCTAAACGTATAGTTATTCTTGTACTTAGTTGGAGAGCGCATGTCATGTATCTAAGTTATCCTTGAGCATCGTTGTTGACTAATTCATCAGTTGTTGCACTATCGCATGTAACTGAATTTTTAAAGAAAACTTTTCGTCTCAAAAAATCCACTCCTCGGACCGCCAGAGTATTTCGGAATTGTGCAAAGCACACTTGACTTTGCTTTGAATGATATCGCCCTGAGTGCCGTCAGAGTCTGACAAGTTTCCTTCGAAGCTTACGAGCAGCAAAAGATCACAAGCCTTATGACCCCCAATAGAAAAAACTTCTTCCCCTCGACGACCCGTAAAGCTCACACCGGACGTCGATCGCACGTGCTCCAAGTTTGCCTTCTCTAAAGGCCATACGTCTCCGTTGAAGCACACGCAAACGCCCCAATCAGCGATGGCTAGGCGTGTCTCACACGTCACCCCCCTCGTATCGACACAATATTCACGTGACACAGGGCCTTGATGAATCTACCGACGCTATTTCAATCTCTGATTCCTCTCGAAGTCCGTACGTGTGCTCCGTGCTTCTCGTTCTTACTCCCTGCTCGTTTGGTGGGCACGCTGCTGACCGTGTACGGCACGAAGGGTCGTCGCAGCGGTCTGCAAACGTCAGCGCTTTTGAGTCTGAGACGTGTCTGCAATACCGCGATATCATACTGCGCGCACGTGGGTCCCAGAAAGGCTGTATTTTGTGGGAGCACCTATGATCTCTCTGTGATTGTAAATACGTTGTCAGCGGGGATCATGTCTGTTGGCGAGTGCGCCTGTCCGAATGTGTATTTGTAGGTGTGTGTGTGTGTGTGTGCGTGTGCGGGGGGGGTGGATGGATGTGCGCGTGGATGCGTAAGCGCCTGTGGGCAAAGGACAATACTTGTTATGCAGCAGCAATAGCGACGACGGCGTCGTTTATTCGTTGTTTTAGATCCGGGCGTACGATATAAGGCAGAAGTCACTCATTGTAAACAAACACTGATTCTTCGCTACCGCTCGGCCGTTGTAGTAAGCTGCACTTCCGCTCTTAGGGTTGCATACGCTAGGCGTGGCTTGA
Source organism: Tropilaelaps mercedesae (assembly GCA_002081605.1). Classification (NCBI taxonomy): domain Eukaryota; kingdom Metazoa; phylum Arthropoda; class Arachnida; order Mesostigmata; family Laelapidae; genus Tropilaelaps; species Tropilaelaps mercedesae. The sequence goes on from MNPL01001348.1 coordinate 22,653, forward strand.
TACAGCTATGGATTGGTACGGCCAATACGACGGTATTAAAAAGTCATAGCTTCTCTTTGACTTTATGAGTTGACAGGGGTCAGCGACTTCTATTTAACGGAAGACATTATCTAGACAAAGTGCCGACCGGCGGACATGCATCGAAAGAATCACCTAGGATAGCGCGTTTCCACGCATATCATCAACTACTGCATTGCTTGCTGTTTTCTCCAGTTGTCATGCATAGGTCAAGTCAGTGGTTGTGTTTACACCCAAGTGAAACAACCCCAGATATCCGTTGCTGCAAGTGTGCGCTCGATGCAGCGCCTAGTTTAGCTATAAAGGTTAGCCGTAATATCGGTAAGAGACAAACGTCTAAGCGTGTTCTGAGGTAAAAACTTATACATAGTATACCATACATATATAAATAACCATACAGAAAAATTGCTGGTCTTATGTGTTGTAGTTACTAACTTCCAATGTATGGCAGTGCGGAGCTAACAAGCTAACGGCCTAAGAAATTCACGTCCGTATACTAGAAAAACAAGCATGTGCCCAAATGCAAGAGGATGGCCCGTAATTGTTGCGTAGGAAAGAAAAGGACCCTTTATAGGTTTATTCGAGTATGATACAATCAGGCAGTTATAGGCGACGACGGGTTGCCGAAGACGGATTTTCCACAAAGTCGATCATTATCACAAGTTTTTACATACGAAACAAGAAAGTGGTTTCTCGTTATGAGTAGTAGCTAATCGGGTAGCAGCTTATGAGAACGAACGGGAGCATAGACTTTTAATTTTTTTTCCTCTTCTTTTTTTATTTTCTTCGCCATCGTAAATTACAGACGCACAACGTGTGCACCCACTTCGGGAACGATTCCTGGAGCTAACTCCACTCTTGTTCGGGGTTTGCGAATGCAAAGAGCTCCCTTACATTGACGACAATTGTCTCATACGCCGAATTGCTCGCGCAGCTTGTGGCGAAGACGGAAAGGACAATCCACGCGCGTGCGCATGCGCAGACCCGTGACAGGTCAGTTTCTAAAATTCTGTATTTCACTGGCGTACTGAATTCAACGCGGCTAAGAGTCAGCCTCGGCTCAATTCATCCAGTCCCTTCTCTTAGAACTGTAGGAAGGATGCCCGGGAAATGGGACTGGACTGAGTCGGTTGGCCCTGTCTGGGGGAAGAATGGCTTATTCCTGTTGAACTGACTTTAAGAAAAGAATTGTGAAGATAAGGAACGCGTTTTAAAAGGGACTCATGGCAATTGTCTTCCCATTGTATGTCGCAGGGGTTGTATCTCATGCGGTCGGCCCCATTGTGCACTTGATTGCTTGCGCAATCCAGCAACAATCGCCCCACGTCACGGCCACCAATGGGAAAACATCTTGGCACTTGAAAAGCGGGAAATAGCTTACCTCCACAGAAAAATAGTGAACCAACGCTGACTGGCGAATATTCCTGTACTTGATTGTGGCTTGTATGGGGTGATGTGTATGAATGAGTACCGTTTCGTGCCTTTCTTAATGTAAGAACTTTCGATGTGGACAAGTTATGAATTCTGATTGACGAACGATATACTATACTAATATCGTGATACAGAAGGAAACTAGATCTTTGCTCGGAGATAAATCTTCGCCGACAAAACTAGTAATATAGCTAATACGTGGATACAAGCCGAAGCTCAGACATAAAAATAAATTCACTTCATCTAAAGTTACTTGACTATTTATTGTTACATATTCCCTTCGTCGTAAAGCCGCACAGCTGACCGATAATGGTGTCCGCCGTTTCTTTTCACGCTGCTACGATGACTACTGTAACAGATCCCTCAGGCGATTTAGTAGCTGTAGGATGACAATGGACTCTTACTACAACGCATTCCTATTTTAGTTGCTTTATTTCTCCGGAGCCTATGTCCACTACAACGTGGTTCGCCTTTAATGCATATCTTAAGGAGCAGCGTGTTGCAGGAAGGAAGAAATCAACTTGCGATGGACCCCGAGGTCTGTCTCTCATCCTCTGCTATTGTTAGGAGACTGTGCCGTAGCGCGTTCATTGACTGGATGGCTCGCAAGAATGCTATTCTTCGGGTTGCTTTGTAATTCGGTTATGCTGTTCTACTGCGTCCATTTATCATGGAAGTATCCATTGATTTCATTAATGATTTTGTTCGCTGCTCCTGATCCTGCTGCTTCAGCGCCGTCGGACCAGCCAACCTGTTCTCAGAGACGTGGGCTTTTTTCAACTGCGTCGATAACATCACGACGCTGCATATGAGCGTCACTTGACAAGAGGGAGCCGGTAAACATCTAATAGTAATTCTGTAAATGTATTTTTAGAGACAAAGGCGGTAATGAAAATTCGTCGTTAATATTCAAGCATAACGATAGCGGTTCGTACCCTCGTGGGTTTCGAACCGAATCATTGTGCTTCCAAAAACCCGGCGCTACCCCGACAATGTCTTCGCAAACATTATTGGACCAAAGAAAGTAACCTGCTCGTTGCAGATGTAGCTATCGTGTGTACACGGGATTGAGAACTATCGATTTGTTCTCTGGCGTCTGCAAACGTTGCTGTCGGACCAGATTGAAGCCACCATGAATAAAACTGTTGTTACGATTTCGGTTCGAATGGTTGTAGTGCAAACAAACTGCATTGGGCACATTGTTAAATCGGAATCATATGTACAATACTGGAGCCACCATGAGTAAGAAAAGTGGCCTCTTTTCCCCGTTTTCCTGTGGGAGAACTTGTCGTCGTTACACAGGCATAGCACAGAGAAGTGTACACGCGGTGCTAAATATAAAGTCGTGTCTGACTTCCTGGATCTCAATCTTGCGCAAAGCCTTGAGCGTAGGAGGTCAGGGACAGAGGAACAGGTCTCTCGTAATAAATTCAATCGATGTAAGGCATAACTAATTAATGTAATGAAAGCGGATTTATTGTAGGCGGCTAAATCCCGTGTATGCGTCATTATACGCCTGACATAATGATATACAATAGGAAAACAATCCCCACGAGTCCCTTTTAGATTCATGTTTCAAATGACATGTGAAATAGACACTAAGCTGTCTCACATATCCTTGAAAAACTTGGCTATCTTTTTTTGCGATCTTCGATCTACCACATGCCTCGGTCTAGCACGTGGTAGACTCGGGCTCTACCATATGCACCTCTAATTTGGTTATACATGTGGTTATCGAATTAATGTTCGTTAATTCCATAGGGATCACATGTCGGTCATGTGTGTCACGGGTAAATTTCGTACATACATGGTGTGCAGACTTTTGCGTTAAGTGTGGGATATGGTTTGTGTTTTTCTTTTGAAATAGTTTTCAAATATTCACTACTCGACGGCTACAGCAAATGCAGATATTTATCTTGAAAAGGGTGGCGCAGTTCAACATTCGTTAAAATTGCTGTATTTAAATAAGATTTGCTTGTATGCACTGAAGACCTTCTCAGCATAATAAAGACGCTAGGATCTAACCTGGTCCCATACTGTCCTGAAAGCAACTTCGAATCTCTTACAAATTGTTTATAGAAGCTAAGCATGTGACACGAAAATAATGAGCTAGAAAGATAATGAGTTAGAACGAAAGAATAGAATAACAGATAAGCTTTCGCATTAACTAAATTCTCGAATAGAACCCAACGCAACAAAAGGCTTCGTAGCTTTACATTACATAATATTTACATTACAAATATAGCGGTATCGAGAGAGCGAAACCCGGGTCGATAAAAAACCCTGTGGTTGGAAAAATTGGGGTAACAGAGGCTAATTCAGGTAAGAGGTAATTCGGGCTCCAATCGGCCAATGACTTAAACTCATCTAAACGTTTCCTTTCTCATTAGGCTATTCCGTTTATTTGACCTCAACCATTTAGCTGTTTCGACACAGGTCGACCATATGTGGAGTAGCACTTCTGCGACGAAGGTCCTAAGTGTTCCCAGCGCAGGTTCAGGCGCTTCTTGGATGCCCCTAGTGCGTCAATTGTTGTTTGTCATCTGTGGAATTTCGAAACTCACTGGATGGGCTGCTCTCGTCCGCGGCATGCAAGGCTGGCAACACTTTTGGACATGATCGTGTGAGCTCAAGATGCGAAGAAATGTGCTTGAACTCTCCTGGCGCAGGCCGAACGCCCGAAATCTGCCGTGCATCAGGCAATAGATCTTTTGATTTGGTTTCGGCTTTGTACAAGCACACCTTTTGCCCTATCTACCGGGAATGAATCATGCTTTCCATTGACAACAACGAGCTGCCATTGCGGAGAACGCTGATAGTCCAAGGCCGAGAATTCGGGAAACACTTGGAGCTCTTGGTTATTAGACCTGCGTTTGGAAAGTAAGGCGGTGCTCGACGCAAAGAGTTGAAGAAACTAGACGACTCAATCGTGTAACGGAAAAACCACTATAGAAAGCTTAAATTAAGTACGCGCCGATGCTCATTGGAAGGGGAAGGGGATAGCAGCAACCTCAGCTTAACGAAATGTTTCAAAAGTTTGGCGTGAAAGAAGCTTTGCTTTTAGTATCGTCTATGTCTACACGTTTCTCGGGCAAGACTTGCATCTGTTTTGACTAGCCTCTCCTCAGCTGTTGGGCTGTATAGAAGACGTCATCCGACGTTACAGCCTCCGACGCCGTGTTTAGCCACGGCGTGGGGTTTCCAATACACGAGTGCATTTCGCAATCCTTCTCGCCATCGTTCATTGACACGACCAAGTTTTGTTTTTTAGGTAGAACATTATTGAAGCCTGTTCGCTTTATGTAGGTCCCAGGCCTGCAGGCGTATCGATGTCGCCTGTGCGTACTCTATCGTTCCATTTCTCCTTTGACCATCACGACAACGGTGCGTGTCCTCGAGTGTCCGGGTGGGTTATCACTTTGTAGTAGATGTGATCATGATAAAACGTACTGATGGTGTTGCCGCTGCTTCGGCCATGTGATGTCGTTTCGGGCCGAATTGCGTTTCCCATTTAGGTAACGCGTCCTGGGGGAGTCGTTTGCCTCTGGTGTTTGGTCGGACACCGCCGGCCGTTGGTTATCCTTGCCTACAGGCGGGTTAGGTTTGTTGACGTCCGTGGAGCGACGTGGTTACGGATGCGCTATGCAGAACCTACGCTCGGCGTTGGCTGGAACATATCCGATTTCCCCGATCTTGTCTTTGTCTCCGATGGAACATAGAACTTCTGGAACGTCACAAACAAAACAATTTACAGAAAACATACTTTAGGCTCGTGGCACAGCCTGAATCCTGTATAACGGCGCGTCAACACGCAATCATGGCTCGTACTCGGTCAGGCTGGTATCGTTGTGCCAGAAGCATTCGCCACTTCGTACCGTCTAAATGCAGAACTAAAGGCTGCGATCTTGTCAATGCGGGATGCTAATTATTATAAGATAATGTCATTTCCCTTGTTCTGTGTACGGACTCGCGGGTTCAAAAAATGTACAACGACGCTCAAAAGTTACTTTTGTGACGTTGTAGACCCCTCCGAAAATTAAACATCAATGGCAACCTGTTCTTTAGAGTCATTTTAACGAAATCAAGCTCAGCAACTTCCGTCTGTATCATTGCGTCATTAACTCAAGCCGTCGAAAACAATTACCGTATATGATAGTTTCAATAGTTTCCCAATATTTCTTCGATATTTCCGCCTTACCTGCAGCATCGAGGAATCTCCGCCCCCCGCCGGCGGCTTCTGAAACGGGTGCGGCATCACCAAGCGCCACCCGAAACTCCGCCACCCAAGCCGACAAGCACCGCGATGAAGTTTTCGGCCGGCTGCTTATCACTTGCAGAGACACTTAATATCATGATTATTAAATCCGGGGGCCATCTGCGCCTGCTCAAACGGCAGAATGGCCGACGGACAATTTTGCATCGCTGTCGTACAAGAACTCGAGTGTCACCGCCGCGCTAGGGGAACGATTTTATGTACTCGCCAGTCGCATGGCGAAATACGCCGATGCGAGCTCATCTCAGTATCTGATTGTGGTGATTATGGAGTTCAAGCACAAAAATCGGTGGATGCTGCCCCCAGTTGCTGTCGGGCAACGGAGAGAAACCCGCAATGAGGTTGAGCTTTTCCGTTATTGGCCAAACGGGATGTTTAGCCGCATTCTGGAAGAATCAACGACGGTAGATAAGTGGTTTTCTCAGAGAAAAATGGATGCACTTTTTTGGATGTGAAACAAGCGATCTTTGCAGTTATATACGCGTTGTTTGCGGTCGGATGTGTAAAATACCAGGTTCGGCAAATCGGCCACTACTAACGCCAGTAGAGTTGGGTAATGATTAGGTTTTTCAATGCGTAGTGCAATTGTTCAAATCAGTACGACAATACTATTATAGCAACCCGGTTAGCGAGATAGCGAGGGGCTGAGTAGGCTAAATGGCTCAGCGTTAAATGGCGATTCTTTCGTAAACACGCATTCTTTTAAAACGTGCGCACGGTTTCCAAATTATAATCGGCCCTGTCAACCTTCGTCTAGGAGTCTCACCCTTAGCGAATAATGCAGTAATAATAATAATAACCAAATGCAGGTCTTACCTTAGAATGCCATCAAGTGTGCCTCGGTTGCCACAGACTGCACTTGCAGAGCTAACCGACTTTAGAGCTAGAGCCTCACGTGAGGACCAGCACTTCGTTGCTTTGTTGGCTGACCAAATGCTTCGACTGTTTTTTTATAGCTGACCATCAGCCAACATTTAACGTCTACGGTACCGCCTGTTGATTACGTCATAAGACGGATCCCATAAATGTAAATGTGCAACGGCGGGAATCGAACCCGTGCACCTACATGTCTCCTCCGGTCGCAAAGCGCACGTGATTGCACCAAGTCACCGAGCTAGACAAATAGCTTCGACTAAGCTGTCGCTACGAAGACGCGCTAGTAGCACGACGATTCTAGTGCCAAAATCGGAATAGTTTAGCATAGCGAATGGCCACCGCCATGGAGGCTAACAGCTGGGATGAGGTTTCCGTAGTTCCCAGATGGTCGCGTCGGCAGGGCTGACCGGCGAGTCCTCGAGCCGGTCCGAAGCACAGGACGGTCTCAACGGCCATACGCGTCCAAAATCGTATTATTCTGGATTACGCCAGGACAATGGGCGGTCACGGGACGAATAGTAGCAACCGCTTGGGAAGCTACATGGCAATTCTTCCCTTAGGTACAAACAAACAGGACATATTATGCAGGACAATGTCTGTTTAGGATTGCAGACCCCGTGGAGTTCGGCCTTAGGCGCCTTCTCCGTCCCGTCCCTTGCGTGTTTTCTTCTGCTTTGTTTTTGTGCCTTGTTGCTATTTGCTGTTTTTCTGCCGGCATCCAACGCTACAAGTTCTGTTGCCGATACAACACCGGCAAAACTTGGCAAACGTTGGCTTTTGCGGTGTGCTGGAGTTCTGTGATCCAAATCGATGCGTCGTGTCTAGTGGACAATAGATGGTAGCGAGAAGACGATGCAGGTTAATACTACGGGGGCGAACAACTTAACAAGTTAAACGGACTTTCTACAGATTCATTCCTTTGATAGAAACGAAACAGACACCTGTTTACGAAATCGTCGTGTTTCGTGTAGCTTTTTTCTGACTGCGCGAGATTAAATCAAGCCGGCCTGATAGCGGACAAAATGTCGACAATCCCATCCAGATGAACAGTGATCAAGCAATACCCAACTAACCGCCAAGCAATCTACACGTATTTGCACAAATAGTGCGTGCTTGTCGACGTACGTGAATCGCTAGACGTACACGTACTGCGGCCGCGTTCGGCGCCGTCCACCACCGGCCTTCCGTTTTAACAAATGGCCTAAATAAAACTCACTCGTCTTCATCGATGCGTGTCCCGTTGCATGCACAGGACTCATGATGGGCACAGGACGCTGACTGGCGTTTATCCGGCTGAAGAACTGCCGGCCTAAGGCATCGTCCTGCTAATCGAATGGATTCAACAAACTGACTCGAGCGGATGCCCCTCCCAAGAACCCAGTGAGTGGACAGTTGACTCGCCGATCTGCGGCGGGGCCTTTGCCGTTAGGCTGTCGTGGCAGACCGAGGAGGGAATGCCAAGTCACAGCGAAGTCCCGCCGCGGGGTATCGCTACAGGCGGCTCGTTAGGACCGAATCGGAAATTGCGCCTGCATCACGATCCTATCGTCACCGGCGCGGCTTTGGCACCACGAGCAGAAGACGTAACCCTAATTGGTTCGCGGTGGCGGCAACATAGTTAGAGAGGTCGCTCGCATCGAAGGAACGCGCAAACTTGACGCGTCCGGGTGTTGTTGTGGCTATGCCATAGTGAATTAATGCATTGTAGAGTAGATCAAAAAGGATGCAACGCTATGGACATACCGCGTGCAGTGGCAAGTCATCTTGACACGCGTTAAGGTGCTAAAACTATGGGAAAAAGCCGTGAAAAATATTCCCTGCTGCTCTCGAATCACTCCACAGACACGTTTTAGGTATCCTGGGCGTTCTGGGTGAATATCAATGACACAGATGCGATGAAAAATGTAGCCCTTGACAGAACAGTTTTGTCCCATTTGTGCGCACTGGGCACATACCACCAGAAGGGCCAAGCGCAAGCTTCCTTGAAACGTAGAAGATTTTCGCATGGCCATGGGACATCTCCGAGTCATAGGGCAAAAACCGGCCTTGCCGGCTGGGTTTTGGCCTACGTTTATTCAACGTTACTATTAATACCAGCGTTTTCGCGTTTCGCTTAAAACACGTCCACATTTTCCCAAGCAGCGTCCAAGAGTCCGAAAATAAGGCAAAATAAGTCGAGGCAATCGGTATTGGAGCTTTTTTTACTGGAGAATTTCGTTACCATCTGCTATGCTTCGACAAAAAAAACTGGTGTTTATATCGTGAACAAGTAACCCGTTTTGAGGGGCCGAAAAGAAATTCGTTGAATTTGGAAAGATTGAATTGTTATGGATTGTCCGGTATTTGGAGTCACATGTATAACTTCATCAGGCGGGTGTTCTGGTTAAATCAATAAACCTAACGCCGAACGAGTAAATCCAGTCCGTCGCTGGATTTGATATCTGAACAAGTCTTACCTTAAAGGTTTAGCAGCCTAATTCGTTTTTTTGTCTCACGAATGTTCGCCGCTGCCATTCTGGACGTTAACCGAGCTGTGGTTTTCTGTTTGTCAATAGAAACGGTTAGTACTACATTGGAGCCACACGATTTACCTTCAACTCGAGGAAAATCGACTGTGCGAATTTGTATTTGTTCCACACGCTGGAATATGGATATCGTTGCCGTTTTCGGTTCGCGAATCACCTCCGCAGGACGGAATCTCGTAGCTGGCCGCCTGGCGGCTTAGGCCACTGCCGCGATACCCAAGTATTTTTTTTTCAAAATAAGTGTATTGCCGGGACAATCCAGCGGCCTTTGTACGGTCTGAACGCCGTTCAGGCGTCTAGTTTTGGATTACGGGATTTTCGGTGTTATCCCTCAGGAGTGAGGATTCAAGAACAGTCAACATTGTACCGTGTGATGCATTAGCGTGTGGGAAGTCGCTAACGCTAGAGAACGTACTTATAATGGTTTTCTTTCTTACGAATAATTCAGCTCGCTTCGGGGTCAATGGATGCTGGGCACGTTGTTTCAGCGCGTTTTCTTGAAATCGGGGTTTAGTTTTAGACGACCAAATACTGCCGATTTTTTGCCAGTATGGTAAGACATGGTAAAATAGCCATAATTCGATAATTTAAAAAGAATGGAATAATTTTGAGGCTAACCTACTAATTCGATCTAATTCGATTAGTCCTAACGTTTAATATCCAGCACACACTACTACAGGGATATTTACATTATTACTACTACAACTTCCCTAAGGTCTAAAGGCATGTTTCTCTCCAACTTTTTTTTTTGCCAACTCCTTTGCTGTGCTATGATCCCCTGACTACAGGCAGACAGCACCACTTCGGCAATAAACAAACTCAAGTCGCGTTTGTGTCGTTGACAATCGAGTTAACAAACAGTTGATTGACTCGGCCACCGCCCCTATTTCCAACGAGGAAGATGGTAATTGCTGATTTGAATACATCTCAATGCTGCTTGACTCATAGGTTTTCTTCAATGTCATCCACCTGATTTGCGTCATGTCTAGCCATGAGTATCTGCCAGCGACAAGCGGAGCATTTTAAAGGAGCACAGCACACAAAAAATCCAAGATCATATTTGACTTTTCATGTATCTAACATCGTAAATTTTCACGCTCAGCGTTTTGGTGCATTCGCGTTCGCTTTGCGACTGGATGAGAAACGCAGGGTCGAGCTTTACCGTTGCACGTTTACACCTGCGGGGGCCGTCTTGTAAAGCGTCCTGTCAGCGGGGAATGGTCATGAAAGATGGAGAACGAACTAAGCGAATTTGTCATCTGACTTGTACATTAGACAACGTAACTACTGTAGTCCGAGAAAAGCCTGTAGCATAAACTCGTTAGCGGTGTCTAAAATTGCATAAACTATGTGAAAGAAAATTTGATCGGATTATTAACACGCTGATAATATTTACGTATATATACGTATGTATATATACGCGTATATTTATATATATATATATATATAGATATATATACATTACCCGTATATATATATATATATA